>OY755038.1:114021856-114074909 GCA_963576565.1 Aspidapion aeneum | reverse complement strand
TAGCTTAATATGCCAAATTTGAACTAAATATCTCGAAAAGTACAAGAGCTATAAAAAACTAAATAAAAGAAACTTTAAAACAAGGCGTTTAAGGTTATATAAAAATTTTGCCTTGAAGCCACTTAAGGAATTCAACACTAAAATTATGTTATTGAATAATGAAACACCCTGTATAATGTGTATTTTATAAAAACTTATTTCAATATGTAAATAAACAGTGGCAGAACTACAATGCAGCAAGGCACAGGGTTGCACAGTGATAAGTAAAAAATGATTTCAGCGAAATTAAAAAGGTTTAGTTGGTGGGAGTACCTCTGCCCTGCAGAAGGTCTTGCTGTATGGTGGTTCTATCACTGCTTGTCTTGCAATTCATTGCAGGGAGAAAGGCTGATCAATAGCAAAAATTTTGTACAAATCTTTACATAATCCATGTTTTTGTTGGTCCTGTAAGTCCTTCTTGGTCTTATTTAGGTATAAAGTGATGAAAAAAAAAAGACAAAATGCCTAACGAATAATACCAAACCAAAGGTCCTGCCAGGACCTAATTTTTACTGATTTTTATTAGTTTGAAGCGCATTGATCAGCCCCTCGGCGCAGGATCTGTCCTGGAAAGGGTTTTAGTTGAGTAAACTCTCTATCCGGAAAAGTGTTTATTCTATAGTGTTTTAGTTCAATAAACTGTGTCTATCCCGGAAAGTGTTTTAGTTTACTATCTACTCAACACTGAAATCACAGTTCATATAAATGTATCTTTAGCAGTAAAGAAGCTGGTAAGTACTATAATATGTTTATTAATTAATTTTTAAATATTAATATAATACTGTTCATTGAATATCAGCTGCTGATGGTACAAAAAGTTTGTTTTTGTTTAAAATGAATTTTTTCAGAACCATTTCATATAAAGTTTTGGTATTTTCCATAAATTTTGTAAAAAAAATTATTGTCCACAAAGTTTTACTATTTGACGATATTTTTATGCAAATTTGATGGAAAAAGTATGCGAAAAGATTTAAATGGGATGGTTCTGAAAAAATACATTGTAACAAAAACAAACGTTTTTCCCATCAACAGCTGATTTTCACTGACCAGCAGATTTATTTTAACAAATATGAGCTCAGCTGGTGTTATGAGATATCAGCTGATTTATTTTGACAAAAATCAGCTGTGTCCCGACATGTTTGATCTAGACAGAGAGCTGTAGTCTTCTCTCTTTCTGGACCGTGTTAAGGTTATTCTCGTGTTACCAACGGTTTAACACGTAGTTTGCATTTCTTCCCTTTGGTGTTCTGTGCTGCTACTGCTTGTTAGACTCACAAAATATGCCGATCTAGTACACAATGATTTGATTTTAGTTTTTTTATCAATAATCAGATTGAGGGGAACACCCGACAAAAATGACATTCACCACAGAATAAATTCAGGTGTGTCGCGTGTCTCTCTTTCTGTCTGTTCTGGTGGGCTCTCTCTTTCCCACAACAGCAGTCAAACCACAGAACAGGATGACACTGTCAAACGTCATTATGTTTAGTTCCAATTTAGTTCCTTGTCCAGATCGCAGGCGCTGTTCGCGCTGTTATATTCCGTATGTCATTTTCACGGGGGTGATCAAAATGAGACGTCATTTTAGCTTTGAACCACATGTTTAACAAAAGAAAGAGACAGACTTAATGACAAAATATCAAGTTGAAGAAGGATGACATATATATATATTGGGGTTAGATTTTCAACTATCTGTAGCCATCAACATTATAATAGATGGATCGAGTAAATGGTTGCACGTTCAAAAATCAGACCATCCACCGGTTGAAATCATGTTTGTCTCATCTTTACACTGAGACAAATAAGGATAGACAGTCAAGAATGACGAAATAAAGTCCATTCTTGAGCATACCCGTATAAACATTAATGCCGTATTCCATTGGGAAAATAAGTGCAGCACTGGTGGTGCACTGACACTAAAACGGTGCTGTCAAAAATTTGCACCGAGTGCAGTTTCAATGGAACACGTGGAAAATGAAAAATTGCACGCGTGTGGTATAAGGTCACTATATCACGAAGTTCCTAACTTCGTGATATAGTGACCTTAGTGTGGTATGCCATTATGAGGTGTAGAACTTCTTTTTTATTCTTGCTTTAAGCAACGTTAATATAACATTTTCTTGCAAATAATTTTTTATAGTATATTCATTATGAATAGGGCAAATTGATTATGCAAAAATCTCATTTTTGAAAAAAATGTCACACAACCTGTAGTTTTATCACGCCAACGACGATATCCATTTTTATTTGTTTCAAAGTTACACGCCGATAAATATTATCCTAAGATAACAATAAAAATTCGTCAAATAAATAAATAATGATTTTATTTAAAAAAAGTTAATAAGAATATTTTTAAAATGCCCAACTCATTCTTGAATGCAGGCTTGTGCTCGTATACCAACAGATAGAGTAGTTATCTATATTTCGCGCTTGTTTTTTAAAAAAACCTAACCAGAAGTGTACTTTATGCTCCCAAAATTTGAACATAAGTATTCGAAACACCTTGTATACATATATAATATTTCACAAGTTTCTTTCAACTAAACCTAACTTTCCTGCCTTGCGGAATTTGGTCAAAAACATGTTGTTCAAAATCCATTTGTTCGAAAGTAATACTTCAATAACATTTTCTTGAAAAGGAAAATTATTTAAAAACATTTCCTTCAATATAGATAACAAAAAATTGTTTGAAAACATTTTCTTAAAATTTTTTTGTTCAAAAACATTTTTTTTGAAAGTAATTTTTTTTCATAAGGAAAATTGTTCAAAAAAGTTTTTGAAGAAAATATTTTTGAACAAATTTCCATTCAACAAGGACATAACCTAACCTAACAGCTACGTAAGGATGTTTTAACATACCATAAAAATGGCAAGACATGTGTGCCTCAGCGCTAATGGGGTTTCGTCTCCCTTGTTCTTTTTTGGACAAAATTGAGGCTACTTGAATTTATTTATGAGGAATTCTGCAGTGCTCATCTCGAGCCGAAAGTGTTTCTTGAACTAAAAAATACATTTATTTTTACTTATAATCATAGCTGCCAGAAAACCCCAACTGTCGGAAAATTAGCCCCAGGGCCCCAGTCAACCAAATCCATACAAATCTACTTACCTGTTTGTTGTTAAATCGGTAAACCACATTTTCAATAAAGTTTTTTATTTTTGGGGTGCACAGAACTGTTCTTCTTCATCTTCATCGCTGCTACTACTTAGCAGCGAAGAAAATAATAAAAAATCGCTAACAACTTTATTTTCACTCAATTTTACGTCCCACGACAATAATAAGCGTTTAAAATTAATGGCGGGAAAAAGTTTTCGGTGCGGCACGAGCCCTCAGAGCCGGTGTCAAAAAAGCCGCACTCAGTGCGAAACTGAATTTATAAGTTCCTCAATGGAATACGAAAACTAAAAAAGTGCATGTCAATGGAATGCAAACACCGAGCCAGTTGTGCACTAGTGCTGCACTCATTTCCCCAATGGAATACGGCATAAGTTAGCTATTATAAGGTCACTGATCTCACGTTCGTCACGTTCACAAATTACGTTATACAACACATTTTTTTACAATTGTATAGATATCTTCTGACAAGTCAAAGTTCCGCCTAGGCTGAAGTTAAACCCCAACACCCAATTAAAAGATCGATATTTCGAAATTAATTAAGTTTTGGTCAAGTTCTGATTGCCCCATAAATTCCCCCCAAGCATAATCTGTAAACGCGCCCGCAAGCAAAGGACACTCAGGTGGTCAGAAATAGCCGGTTAACAAGAAAACAAGGAAAACAGATGACTTGAACCTAACTTCAATTAAAACTCGAATTTCTGTTTGTTTACCCTTTAAGTAAGGTTAAATTCCAGTTTTTCTTCCCTTAAAGAAATTAAATATAATTTTATGAGTTTGCAACATTGATCTTTCTGTACTACCTGTTTACCTGTGATGTTTCAAAAGCATGTCTTCCGCTGCGCAAAAATTCTCCTTTCTATGGACTCTTAATCAAGTAGGTATTAACATTTTTGGTGGTTCAATAAACTAACTTTTTAGCATTTATATTTCCCCATTAAGATAAAACAACCTAATACTAGTATTTATAACATATACCTAGTAACTAGAGAAATACTGGCTTTTAAATAAGTATTGACCCAAAATTTGTACCGGGCAAGTTTAAGTTAATTTGGCCTAGAATAAATCCTAGCAAATCCAGCCCGTAACAGTTGCTTGCTTCCTTCTGGTGTAATCTGAAAAATTCAATTCTACTTTATACTAGCTAAATAAAAAAATCTTCAAAAAATTAAAAAGACTAACCTAAATAATAAAATTATGAACACCAATGCAATTTTTTCAAAAGGATTTGTATCTCAAAAATGGTAAAAATTACCAAAATGCATTTTTCACTATTTAAATTCTTATAAAATTTAAACTTTTCAATGTGGACCATTTTTTTATTGTCCATAGAAGTTCCCAAAAAATTTCAAGACTTTCGAACTGGGAATGCCCTATACTTATAGGTAGGTAGGGTAAACTGCCCAATTGTCGTCCAAATAGTGGAAAGTTCAACTTTAGAGCCCGAAATCTCGAACATTTTACATCATTTAGAATTATGAGCGGCTAATTTACATTCTTTGATGATTTAATAATTCAAAAATAGATAATTTAGATTTTTTTGCTTTAATCTAACAGTTCCAGACAATTAAAATGAAAAAAATGTCGTTTTGCCCAGTTTCCATCCACAGCCTTCCCTCCTTCTGTCCAAAAATTTCTAGTTTTTTGACCGGAGGAAAACTAGGTTTTGGTGGTTCAAACAACTGGTTTGTTGATGGTCGAAAACTGGTATTATTCGACCATTTTAGGACGAAAAATAGGAATTAATCGACCACACGCCAAATAAACTGGTCGAAAATTGGAGTTTTTTGGACAAAATTCACAAGGAAAACTTGATTTGAGCAGATTTAGGAGCAATATTCCCACGAAGTTTATTAAGCATATTAGTGTATCTAAAAAACATAGTGGAACAACTGGAAGAGTATTCGGTTTCTTGTGTTTAATTTTCTTGTTGAAGGCAACTTCAACTTAAATCTTGATGGTAAACTAGTTTAGTCACCATAAGTTGCAGTCATTATTATTCTTGGGTCGAGGAAATTTAGTCGAAATATCTGTCTACTTTTTTTTGGTATTTTAACATCAACTTTTTCAAACTAGAACACCCTGTATTTTAATAAAAAAAATTTCTCTTTGATTCCAAAAATGCCAAACACTATATTTTTATATTTAACGGTCTTCCCGATATACCCTTTAAATAAAGAAAGTCAATGTTTGAGAAATGGGGTAGCGCTCGAAAAATATCTGTTGAGTTTTCTTAAAATTTGCTAAAAATTGAGTAACTTTTATATTTGGAACATTTTTGTGGCACGCATATTAATTACGGAAATGGGTTGTCTAGTTAAAATGAAAAGCACTGTACCCAACAAGCGGTGTTTTATAATAAGCATTTTTGTAAAACTTCTCCCAACTGTTTTAATAATTCTATATATTTTGTACCCACCTATTCATACAAACCTAGGTCAGAGTGTAATAAACCCACCCAGGTAACTCTACCTTTATTTTACAATCGTTATGCAAACAAACATCGGTATACAAAAAAAAACAGCCAGACCGATATGATAACCAAAAATATTTTTAAATTATATCCCACTCCCTTATGGCCTCAAGCACCAAACTTTTAAGCATGGTGCTTGTGGCCATTAGTAGTAAACATGCTTTATTATCAAAGAAAAATTACACCTTATTGACAAAGCAAACTTCTTAATCTAAGACTGACCTAATTAACTAATAATTTTTGTTCAAATAATAATGTCAAAGTTGCAAGAAACAAATAATTAAAATAGTACAAAAGCAATCATATAAACAAACAAATAAAATAAACAAAAAATATAAATTATTTAAAAAATGTTTAAAACAATAAAATATTTAAAACAATTGTTTATATATAAAATAAAAAATGTAAAATCAAACTATGCCTAGATGAAATAGAAAAAATCAAAATAAAGATAGACAAAACAAATTAATAAAAGCAGAAGCTTATAAAGAAGTTTAAAAATTAAAATTATATGCATAAAAATAAGTTATTATACTTAGATGCATTCTATAATGTAGATTTAAACAATGTTAAATAAATAATAAGAAAAAATACAAAACACAAGAATACACAAAAAATTAAATTAAAATAAAAATAAAGTTGGTTGATCGACAGGGATATCCGCAAACCACATGTCTTTAAAGCCACTTAAATAGGATAAAATACTGTTTAAAAAAAACTATACAATCTTCACAAAATTTAAAACTGGAAGTTGAGGAATTCCTCCACTGTGTAGAATGCCTCATGGAGCAAAATCGTTTTAAGTTCCTTTCGAAACTTGAAATACCTTGATAGATAATAGATTTTTGAACAAAAGTTGAATGTGGTATGGGAAGTGGTAATTGATTTCTTTGTCTAGTTGTATAACGACTTTGGTTATCTAGAGTTATTTGAAGAGCGAGAGTCTTATGAATAAGGCTGACCGATTCCAAGATGAAAAGACATGGAAGAGTTAGAATTTTAAAATGTATGAATAGTGATTTGCAATGATCTCTCGGAGAAGAACCAGAAATGAATCGGACAGCACGTTTTTGTAGTTTAAACACGGATTCGAAGAGATACTGACTACAACAGCCCCAGAATGGTAGTCCATAAGATAAGTGAGAATGAATCACAGCATAATAGACTGATTTAGCAATATTTGCTCCCAAATTTTTAGACACAGCTCGAACACCATAACAGCCAGACGCTAATTTCTTGTTAAGTGTAAATATGTGGGACTCAAATTTCAAGTTAGTATCCAAATGAATACCAAGAAATTTAGTTTCTATAGTACTTTTGATTGTAAATTCTTGGCAGTCAATTTGGTCAATATTACAGTGAAACCCAATGATGTGCGTTTTGCTAAAATTAAAAAGCAACCCGTTGGCATCACACCACTTTTTGATGCCATTTAAATCATGAGATATGACTCGAATCAGCTCATCCGGGTCACGCCCATGCCACACCACAGTCGCATCATCCGCGAATGCGGCAAATACACCAGATATGCCTAGGCACAACAGATCGTTAATATAGATAAGAAATAGAGTGGGTCCAAGAACTGACCCTTGTGGAACTCCAAATGTGACTGACCCCTCTGATGATTCCCCACCATTCGCTGAGACACGTTGACTGCGGCATGACAAGTACGATTTAAACCATTCCAGAGTTACACCATGAAAACCATATTGCTCTAGCTTTCTCTGAAGTGTTCCATGACTAACACAGTCAAAAGCTTTGGAAAAGTCACAGAACACTCCCGCGGTAGCAAAGCCGTTGTTATAATGATGGTATAATTGTTCCATAACTCGGTACATGGCATCATGTGTATTTTTTTTGGGTAGAAATCCGAACTGCGCTGGGTTAAAAACGTTGTGCTTAGTTAGGAAGTTCATCATGCGTTTCTTTACTATTTTCTCAACTACTTTTGAAATTGTTGATAGTAATGAGATAGGGCGGTAGTTTGACGGATTCTTCGTATCTCCATTTTTATGTATAGGAATTACCAATGCTTTTTTTAGACTGGCAGGAAATATCCCACTCAAGAAAGATTGGTTTATGGATTCGGCCAAAGTAGTTAAAGCCACATCAGGTAATTCCTTAAGTATTTTGGTAGTTATGCCGTCTGTTCCTGAAGCAGACTGATTTTTAATCGATTTCAAAACAGACCGAACTTCATGTTGATTTGTTGGTAGAAACATGAAAGATTCGGGTATTCGCAAACTCTCCATGAAGCTATGCGGGTCGACATTAGATTTTATTGAATCCGTGAGGTTGCTGGCAACAGAACAATAAAAGTTATTTAAGTGTTCGGGTTCGACACCAACCTCGGATTTTTCACAGTTTAAGAAGTCAGATTTTGTTGAAAACTCTGTGTTAACGAGGATGGTGGTCCCGCCATTTTTAAAACTCGTTCGACAAAATTTTGATATAGTTTGGTAATTTGGAAGATAGAAGGGCTCATTATCCTTAAGCCAGTGCTCGGTTAGTAGAACTAGATGCGGAAAGTTCTGGCTTTCAAGAAAAATGAATAATTCATCGTTTTTGTTTCTTGCCGATTGTATGTTGAGGAGCATTAGTGACACTTCATTTATGTTGTTTAACGAGGAGACTGTTCTTTTAATTTTGACATGGTTTTCTCTAAAAAAGAGGAATCTGATAGATTATTAAAATTACTGTCATGAGAAATAGCACTTCTGTCGTTAGTAAGAGTGCTGTTTAATTCTTCATACAGGCTGACAGAATGAGACGTAATATCCAGTTCATCAAAATTCCTTGTTATGTATAATACTTGGGGAGATCTGTCCGATTGTAAGGCCGGTGCCTGAGTTTGCATTTTTAGAGAGTCATCCATTTTATTGTGCGTCAAGTCAGCTTGTAAAAAATTTAAATTGATTGACTCAGCCACCATCCTACCAATCAGCCAGTTCCTCACCTTAAATCCCCCATCGTTATTTATATTAATAAACTCAAGACTATTCTCGGACGCCCTGTTAAAACCATCAACCAACTTTTTTAAATTGTCATTAAAGTGATTTATGTAATCGTTGTTGGTATTTCTGCGAAGAGTGGGACATGCTAAAAATATGAAATTTGTATGCAGACATTTTTTAATTACTTCATGAATAGTATTAAATTTTGGCCGTTTATTGTTTAAAAAGTCATTAGATCCTCCAACAACGATAACATAGTCATTCTTTTTAAAATTTCGGATATAGCGATCTAATCCTAGCAAAATATTGTCATAGTGGGCCCCTGGTTTAATGAGTGATTGAATTTTAAACCTGTTACGATCCAAGTGTTTTTCAACGTTCCGATCAAGGTTTATCCCATGTTCGTCAGAGATTATTAGTAATTTTTGTTGTTTATTAGGTTCCACGACATCTATATATGTGTTCGATGATCTAGATGGTTCAGAAAATGGTTGTGGGTTGTTGGCATATGCGTAGAGTTCTTTCTGAGTAATTTTAATATTTTCCATGTATTCTGTATTTAGTTTCTCTAGGTTGTAGATTTGCGTTTCCATGTCATGCATTTTCTGCTGCGTTTTTTGTAGTTTCAGTTTAAAGTTTCGATTTGTTTGTTCTAGGCCTATATTTACATCTCTTGCTTCTAAAAGTTTTGCATTTAAATGTTCAATGTTCCTTTGTAGTTCAGTTGCTTGTCGATCACTAGTTTGTTCTATTTGTTCTAGTTCCTCATCAAATACACGGGATCCTCTTTGAAGTCGCTTAATGTAGGTCTCTTTGTGTTGTAAGTCTAACTGTAGTGTCTTTAGTTCGCTATTGAGTTGCTGTATTTGATTTTGGTCGTCAATATCCTTTTGTTCATAATAATTATCTTTCTGAGTAGCTTCAGCGGTGAGTTTGTCAATTGTTGATTCAAGAAAAGTTATTTGCACATTTTTGTCATTCACTTTTTGTTGAAGCAATTTTTGCTCTTCTAGTACTTCATAACAATTCTTTGAACAGAAAATTTTGTGCTGATCTAACTTTTTGAATGCTATTCTGTCTGCGCAGCTCTTGTGAAATATATTAAAACAAACGATGCAAAATAAGTTTTTTATCTCCTTTGTCGGTGGTTTACTTGGGCCAAGGACTGTACACAGAGAACAGGATGGTCCACTTCGCGAAATCTGTCAGACGGTTTTTAATACGTCACAAAATACTCAACGACATAACCTCACTTTTTCGTAAAATATAAACAAAAACTAATTTTAAAACGTTTTTTTTTTAAACCATGTCTCGCTGTAATGTAGAAAGATAATAATAATATACAATTTTATGTAAAAATATCCTAGGTGTATCTTCTGCAGAAAATAGTTTACAGAACCCCTCAATCATCAATAAAATCAAATAAATTTTTTCATTGTCATTCATCAGCATTTGCTTAAAAAACATGTTAATATTTGGAATATCATCTAGAATATTTTGTGAATAGTATTTTACTCCCCATTAGAATACCTAAGCCTATGAGGGGTGATCAGCTGCCCATAGTAGGTGTACAACATTCATTTACAGGACTGTGCAGGACACTATATTGCCCGGCTTTTTGCAGTCTTAATCACTAGATTATTCTACTTATCAATTTCTATTAGCAATTCTTCTGAAGCTTTTATGGTTTTTAAGAAGCAAATAACTTACCATTATCAGAAAGTAGCATTTGTATATTATTTTTCAGGTTTTTTTAATCAATACTAGGAAAATTTTATAGGTAGATAGCAGCATTCTAGCTTAAGCAGTATACATGCACCCTGCAATCCACTACAGGACCAAAAATTTATTGCTAATTCCTGTAGAACAATGCATACATTTCATTCCACTTATCACCTAGTAGTACCACCTAAAGTGAGGGGCTCATCAATATGTAAGGACCTATACAATATCTCGACACTTTTAATGACCACTCAGGACTGATAAGAATCAGGACCTGGCACAACCTTTAAGGACTAACAGGGTCAACAAAAATATGGTTTATTAAGTCCCTGTACAAAGTTTTTGCTATTGATCAGCATCAGGCCCAGAGGTATTTTTTGCACTTAAGAAATATTCACTTTCTGTCAGTAGCGGCTTGTGGTAGAACATGGCACATCAGTTGAATAGAAAAAACCCAGGACCATAAACTGATCGTCTTTGGTAAAAACGAGATATTGTTGGCAAAAATGTTCAGTTATCATGTCATTTGTACAGTATGAAACCTCATTCCACATGACATGATAAATTAAATGTTTTGTCAATACATTATACAGTTTTTTCTTTCAACTGATGTAGAGTGTTCTACAACATTGCTATGTTTAAACGGTAATAACATGTGTACCTACTGAGGTGTGTATATTGCTCAACTTCACCTAACTAGCAGCAGTACTAGCTTTTTGTCCCTTATTATTTTAGTAATTAAAATCTCACTTTTTGTCCTGTTGAAGCAATTTGTAGTTATCAGTATTTTAACCTATTGCTTCATCTAAATGTTACATATAGGTTTGATTTTATGAGGTATATGTTAGTGCCCCCAAAGATATCATCTCAGGATACATGTTTACATATTTAAAGGTAAAAAATAAAATGATTAAATAAAAGTTATTTTCCTATTTTAATTTCGACCAAATTTATTATATTTATTGATTTATAATACTAGAAATTATCTAAGTAGATAAAGTCTTTAGGCATCTGTATACATTTTTAGAATTTTTTTGTTATATCACTCATAATAGCAAAAAAAATAACAAACCTGTATACAATATTAAGTGGGGTTATTGATTAGAAGCAATAAGGAATTTGTTACCATAAACATCAGGATAACAAATCCTGAATTTGATAAATGAAATGTAAGAAGAATGAACCATGGGGGCAAAAAATCTAGGACATGTAGGTATTTTACCTTTCTAAGAAATGTCCTAGTATTTTTTACCCAACTGCAAGACCTTTTTACTTCTCAGCATCATTTTGTTTTTATTAAGTGACATTAGCTTCTAAAGAATTGAAAAAAATATAATAATATATTACATTTTAATAATATATATAAAAAATATAAATATATCTTTAAAAAAACTGTGCTAAAGCAAAATCTCCATTGTGCAAAAACTAAAACTGATAAAATTGACAAAACAAAAACTTAGAACATTATAAATAAATTATTGGGGAGGCAAAGAAAACAACTAAATTAAACTTAGAATAGATTCTGAAACTATTAAAGACACACACTAACAGTCGCAAGCCAACTGAATACTCATTTTCATACAATAGCAGACTCCGATACAAAAAATTCAACAATAACTCTATCAATTTGCACAAAACAAAAAAAAATCAGACTTTAACTAAGTAGTTTTCTTTTGTACCAACATCAACCAGCAAATGTTCCTTGATTTCGATGCTTGTACCTGCAGTTGGCTCTTCAGGATCAACTTCTATTGGTTTCACTGATAGGTTTTGACTTGGCACAGATGTATTCCTTAGTATTGTTTTGGAAGTACATAAGCCTGTAATAAAAAAACATATATAAGGAACTTTTTTAAAAATAGGTAGTTTCTACAGTGTAAAGTTTGTACTCTAGTACATATGGAATTCACAAAAAAACATGAGGTTTTAGAAATTGTCCAAGTATTATTTTGTTATGACATTTTTGTCAAAATTACAGTAGGTGTCCCAAATTAAGTTGGCACTATTGATAACTTCACTATTATTGGAGTCAAATTAGTACAAAACAGAAAAACAATTAAACTGCACATTTACAGAAAAAAAAATTAAAAAGTATGTTTAATGTCTAATTTTTGTGGTTGTAGAGGTTTCTTCATAGACAAGGGGTGATCAGCTGCCCACAGTAGGTCTACAGGACTCCATAGGACACTACAATACACTACAGGATCAAGAATTAATTAAAGTCCTGTAGGATGGTGAACAAATTTGGTTCAGCTGATCACGCCTTGTTCATAGGTGAACACACAGGCCTAAATAAATTCACATGCGGCTTAGTGTTACATTAAGTAATCTCTGGGGGGGGAGGATTACCTTTGTGTCATAGTCTTGGCCATAGGTGGTTACACTTTTGTGACATTTTTAACCTATTTCTTTATCAAAAAATCTGAAAAATGGTATGTTGTTGAGTTGTTTTTATGAGAACATTTTTTTTGTCAACATAAGGTATGTATGTATTCGAAAGTGGTGGCAGGCCCTTCCGGACCTCCATGCACTGTGACCACATATGGATCTATTGTGCCCACATACCTACATACTGAGTTTGACTAAAGTGGCATATTTTTTTTTCCACCCAGCACTTAAAAAACTATGCAGATTACAACTAAATGATTTAGGCTTAACACAACATAAGGTATACCTACACAACATATTTAATTTTTAATATATTTGTGGTTAGGAAATATGCTTGGAAATAGGCTCGGAAATAGGTATGTTTATGTCAAAGTCACAAAAGTGTAACTGCCTATGGCAAGGACTATACACTGAATGATTTTTTTATATTTTTCTTGAAAATGCGTTACGACAGGAGAAGGGCGGCAAAAGATCCTGAATTTTAACCTTACAGAATTAAAGAATGTGGCCCTTAATGGATTAAAAAAAAATGTTAAAAATGATATTTACCTAGCAATTTATCTTGAAAAGGAATTTCGAAAACTGTTCTGTAGAAATGCTTTCGTGGGATCCATATTGTCTTTTCCACAACGCCTTAGCCACTCTTGCAAAATAGTCTTGGGAACAGTCATTGGAAGGTGGAAATTTAAAAAAACTCATAAATGTAGAACTTCTAAGTTCGAATAGTTGGATTTACATCCAGAAACCGCACAGGATGTTCCTGGGATTTTGCGATTCCGAAAATTGTTTAAAATATCGAAAATAATAATACAAAACCAAGATTCCACAAATTTAAAAATGCGAAATGCACGGAAAAATTAACCTCACTTTGGATTCGCGAAAAAATCAATAAGTTCGGTTGTCCTTTTTCATTTAATGTGAATAGAAAAGGAAAGACCACCCTATCAAACAGATCAAGGGTCTTTTGAGAAGGATGAGTAGGTTCATAGAAGGATGGCTCGACACCTTGAGGATTTTGTGACGTAGCGAAATTTGGAATATATGGGGCTTATGGAAGTGGACCGTCCTGTTCTCTGTGTACAGTCCTTGTACTTGGGCAGCATTTGTAATCCATATTTGTTATTAACCTAGTTAAATTCGAGAATAGGGGTCCGTCGGTGTCTGTGCGAAGGACCGTGTACGTCGTGCAGTGTAGGAGCAGAATGGGAGCAGAGTAAATGTAACCTCACTTTCTCCAATTGTTATTATTAGAGATGTGCTTAGCCGTTCATTTTAATGAACTAGTTCATCTGAACTAGTTCACCAAAATGAACTAGTTCACTGAACTAGTTCGTTTGAACTATTAACGGAATAGCTATATGGATTAAGCATGTTATATATTTATATTTTATATTCATTCTATTAAAAAAAATAAACCTGTTTATCGTATTTCTGACTTGTTGTATTTAATTGTTTAATTTTTAGTTAAAATAGTTGCAGAATCAAAAACAGTTAAAATTATTTTTTTATAATGCTTTTTTTTTACTAAAATATTTTACAGTAGGTATAAATACATAATAAATAATTGGACATTCGTCAAAATTTTATTAGTTGTTCCTTAATTTTCCGTAATCAAATCAAAATTGGAAATACCTAGTTCATCGTAGCTTAAGCGTGTCACTCAATGCAACGAAACAGGTGATTCGACTAGCCGACTGAACGAACGCCGGTTTTTACTTATTAGTTCAACTTGATAGTTCATTTCTAACAGTTCGTTCGTTCATCGTAGAAAGCACCGCGGTATCGTTCACTCGTTTAGTGTTCTGTGCTCGTTCAACATTGGGTTAAGAGTATTGTGGGTTGCGTCTTTATAGTTCAGTTTGAACTAGTTCATTTTAGAAGTGAACTAGTTCGTTTTTCTTGTTGAATCAACTAGTTCATTTTTCTAGTTCGTTCGCGAACTACCCATCTCTAGTTATTATTTACTTTGTTATTGTTTATTGGAGGGAATTTTGGCAAAATGTTAAAAAAAACACATGAAAATACATTTGCAGTTTTTGATTGATTTCCCTACGGAAAATTTAGATCATATCTTACCAACACAAACAGTGACAAAGGACACTTTTTCGCACAAGTTCAGGTACTTAACTTTTTATTTAAAGGTGTATTTATTGCTGAATTTTGGTTGAAACAATCTTAATATAAACAACTTCTTATCTCTTTAAATGTCAAACAAGGGGTGGTTCCTACAAATATTTTTAAAATGGAAGCACTGATTTATTTTTCTTTTTGTACCTATCTAAAAAGTATATGGTGTAATCTGAAAAATTCAATTTTATTTTATACTAGCTAAATAAAAAAATCTTCAAAAAATTAAAAAAGACTAACCTAAATAATAAAATTATGAACACCAATGCAATTTGTTCAAAAGGATTTGTATCTCAAAAATGGTAAAAATTACCAAAATGCATTTTTCACTATTTAAATTCTTATAAAATTTAAACTTTGCAATGTGGACCATTTTTTTATTGTCCCTAGAAGTACCCGAAAAATGTTAAGAGTTTCCAACTGGGAATGCCCTATACTTATAGGTAGATACCGACTTCCATTTTTTAATTACCTATTTTAACAAGAAACAGGGATTAACTTCTTAATTGCTAGTTGTCGAAAAACACCTGTTTTTCGTCCGTCAAAATCAACAAAAAATTGATGTGGTCGAAAGATTCCAGGTTTTCGTCCCGCCATATTTTGGGTGGTCGAAAAATTTCATTTCTTCGACCAGCCAAATTTTGCCGATTTTGTGTCAATAATAACTATGTTAAACGAAGAGAAAAATGCGGACGAGAACTGGACATGATATTATAGAAAAAAAAATCTGTTTGCAATGTGTCTTAAAATTTCACTAATTTTAATAATAAAAGATTAGGATAGATTATAAGCACATGAACCAGTAACCCAGTTTTCGTCCACCTGGACGAATAATTATTTTTGACCTTTTTTTTATCCAGTTCGGCAACCACCCATTTTTTGATAGAAAAACTAAGAAATTGTAACTAAAAGTGATATTTTTCGATGGGAAAATTATTATTCTAACTAAAAAACATAAAAGATCAACAACATTTTGTAAAATTCTAATACTTAATTGCTATTTCCCGCAGGCACCTACACTAGCAAAAACATAACGAAAACTTCACTTTGGTTCAACGCACGTTCACCCTTCTAAAGACAAGACTGTACTGGCTAAACTTTTGGCGTGATTTAAAAAACGACTTTACCGTTTGGTGGGGGAAGGATCATTTTTTAAGAAAGTGTCCATAGATGGAGCCATATGGTGCTTGTTATCTTATTTTAAGGCAGAAAGTGCCGAAGTGGACGACAATTGGAGGTGGACAGTTAACTGGGTGTTTTACCCTAAGCTTAAGGAAAATACTCTGCCAATATATGGGCCCCTAAGCTCACACTAGGTACTATAGTTATAGTGTAAGTGTGAGCTAATATAACTAAAAACTGATATATATATTTTATTCAACTCCAGACTAAATTACCTTTTGTTTGATACCACACAAGCTATGTTTTGACTTAAACTCAAATTTTTGAAATCTACCCCCACCCTTAAAAAAAACAAAAACTAAAATGTATTTTGTTAAACTCAAGACTCAATTCCCGTTTGTTTGATATCACACACGCCATATTTTCACTTAAACTCTAATTTTTAAAATATACCCCCCACCCTTTTTTTAAAATAAATTAAAATGTATTTTGTTTAACTGCAGTACCCCCACCCTTTTATTTGGTTTGTGTTCGGTGGATTTTGTTCATTTTTAAATGGGACCAAGACCCAGCCTAGGTACCAAATTTTATTAAAATCGGCCAAGCGGTTTTTGAGTTATGCGCGTTGGTCGTTACAGACAGACATACAGACAGACAGACAGACGGCGCAACAAAAAAGTTTCAAAATCATCTGAAACGCAAAGCTATATAAAAAAATTTGAAATCGGAGCTACTTTTTTTTTTTTTTTTTGAAAAAATTAGGATCACCATAGCTCACACTACTATAATATAGTATATGTGTGAGCTAAAAATATTTATATAGAAACATTAGCATTAAATTTTAACTAAGCTAATCTATGATGTTCTTTTTGGTACATATGAGATCAAATCTAACTTGTTTAATTTACTACAAAAAACTTAAAACAAATTAATAAAACACATGCTAATAAAACTCTTGCAATGCCCAGTAATTAAAAATGCACAGCCTTAAAATACATAAGTACTTTAAATAATACACTTAAATATAAAATATTTAAATTTCTCCTTTTCGTTTGTTTTAATGTAAATCTTAACTTATATTTAAACGGTGCTAACAAAAGTATTCATTTTTACTTATATCTTCTGCCTTAACTAAATATTAAAGGATGCAAACAAAGGTAATAATTTTTACTTATATCTACATAAATGTCCTCTAATTTGTACTATTTAAAAAATATTTTTTTATTTTGGTTACAAACAGGTCTAATTTGTTTATTGATTTTATTTTTTGTGGTAAACTGTGTGTAAAGGTTTTGGATGCATTTACTATGGGATTAAATAGGCCAAGATTAGTTCTGGTGTAGTTACAATAAATGTCATTATTGGATCTTGTTTGATGGTTATGAATTTGTCGAGAAAATGTGAGTTTAATATTAGATGTTTGAAGATCATTTATAATTTTATAAATTAATTTACATTGTTCAATTTGTAGTAAAATGTCTAATTTATACATATGTAATTCATTATAAAGGATTTCAGTATGTGTTAATCTATTAAAATTGTATAAAGTTTTTAAGATTTTGTTTTGTAAAATTTGCATTTTTGAAAAGTCACTTTTATTACACATCCCCCAGATTGGTATTAAATATCGTAAGTGTGATAGAAAGACTGCATTGTATATCATAGATTTAGTTTTTTTAGATAAATATGATCTGCATCTGTATGTTAATGAAATCATTGGTAAAAGTTTCTTTGACAAGCTTTCTATATGACCATCCCAACTTAATTTATCATCTATAACTACACCTAAATGCTTGTTTTTGGTTACTTGCTTTAATTCTATATTGTTAATTTTTAGAGTGATTTTGCTAAGTGGTTTATTTTTTTGTGAAAAGATCATATAGTTAGTCTTGTCAGTATTAATTTTAAGTTTGTTGCTGTATAGCCAATTCACATATATTAGCAGGTCATCATTTATGATTTTGCTTCATGCCACTAGATCTTTGCCAGTAAAAACCAGTGCTATATCATCAGCAAAGCAAAAGTACCTAGCTGTCAGATTAAGCAACATTAAGCTTAGGACATACAAAGAATAAAACAGTGGTCCCAAGAGCCCTGTGGGAAGCCATATGTATTTGATGTTTTTTTGTGGCTTTTGGTATTATTTACCACAACATAATGTTCTCTGTCTTTTAAATATGATTCTGCTAATTTGTTTGACTCCATCAAGACCCATACTTTTAAATTTCTCTAGAAGCACATCAAATGATACCACATCAAAAGCCTTTCTGAAGTATATACTACGACTACATACATATTGTCATCCAATGCTTTTGAAATATAATCCACAAAATCAAGTGTTCCACTTAAGGTGCTGCTATTCTTAAGGAAACCATATTGATATTTGTCAGGTTGTATGTTTCTATCCATAAAGTTTAAAATTTTCTTTTTTATAATTTTTTCTATGATTTTGGAAAAAACACTAAGTACTAAAATAGGTCTGTAGTTATGTGTATTCTTTTTAGATAGATAGATAGATATTTATTTAATTCCGAGCACCACAATATAGTAGAAAGGAACAAGTCAAAAAGTAGTACATTAAAAAAAAATTACTAAGTAAAAAAAAATATTTAAAAAAATCACTATTTTAAATGACTTAAACCAAACAATAATAAGACTTATAAAATCACAAAAAACACTAAAAAAAACTAAAGTAAGAAAACGACCGAGAGACCACAACCCAAAACGTTCGGTATATTAGCCAATAGCTTCTAGGAACTCTGTTATAGAATAAAATGCATTATTGCTCAAAAATGTTTTTAACTGGGATTAATTTTTTTTATTGGACAGACTTTTTAGCTCCTCTGAAAGAGACAGATTTAAAGATAGTACTAATTTCGCTAATTTTAAGTTCTTGAGGAAAATTTCCTGTTGTAAGTACCTTATTTATTAATTGGATTAAAATTTTTTAATGACATCTTTTAAATTTAGTAAATCCTAAATAGTAATATTATCATAACTAGGTGCAGAATTTTTCTTTAGATCTAATAAAATTTCCTTAAGTTCAGCTTCACTTGTGGATTCTACTTCTAGAGTTCTTCCAGACGAAATTTCTTCAAAAGATGGTAAGCCATTTAGTATTTCTTTATTTATTTCGTTTTTTAAACCCAAAACAATTGTCTCTCCAACCTGTGAGAAGTGCCTATTAAATTCGTCAGCGATTTCACAAGAATCAGTGACTTCTCTATTAAGAATTTCCAGGCTTGTAACTATTGTTTCAAATTTTTTATTTTTGTAAAAATGAATAAATTTCCATTGTTTTTTAGCATTTGTACCTGTTTTCTCCCATTCTGTTTTAAAATACCTATTTTTAAGTGATTTTATTTTGTTTTTTATTTGGTTTTTAATTTTTTTAAATTCAGATTCAGATATTTAATTTTGTTCTTTATAGATACAGTCCCTCTCTTTCATCATCTCAAGAACTTCTTTATTTATCCAATTATTGTTTTCACGAGCTTTAAATTTAATAGTATATTCTGTTTCTTTTTTTGATTGAGTAATTATTTCCGTTAGTAGAGGAAACAGTGCAATTTTTTAAGTTATTCTCTACTTTGTAAACAAATTTTTTATGATTTATTTTCTTAATATCATACATAATTTTTTTACCAAGATTTTTAATATTTTCTTCTATGGTTATATGTAGGAGACTATGGTCAGATAAGGGATTACTTTCTACCAATGAATACAAACTATAAGAACTGCAGCTATATTAAGGCCACCCGAGCCCTCCCGATATTGATTATTTTAGTTATAGCGGTCTCCACAGATGTCGCTCAAATTACGAAACGAAATAATTTTAATTTTGGGTTGATTAAATCGACCATAACAGAAGAAATCTACTACTAGACTACTGTGGGTACAGAACTAGTGGTATCGATTGGCGAAGGCGCTTTGGATTTAGCCATCGGGCGTAACTTGAGTTTTTGGGAATTTATTTCACCGGCGCGAGCCCTGTTATAAAGTGAATGTCGTGTACATATCTTATTCGAAATTAATTTACTAAGAAATAGGTACGCCGCGTTGCTGGAGTCTTCCACAAAGGACCATAGGCGCGCGTCCAAATCAGAAATTGAATCGGATATCATCGGGTCTTAACATAGGCTGTCGTCAACTCGAAATCTCTGGGTCGAAGGTCAAGCGAAACGCATAATTTAAAGTAGGTTTTCTTTTTTATAATATATTTGGGTGATCCGTGATATAAACCCAGAGCGGAGGCAGTTGCAAATTAACAGAAAAACAACTGAAAAAATTAACATTTTTACAAGGTCATAGTTTAATAACAATTTTTTGGATTTTTATGAAAATTTGAGAAATGTCGCATATTTCACATGGTTATGTTAATATTTGCTGGGAGACAAAAATTTACTAAATTTACTAAAAAAAATTATGACAGAAAGGCGTTAAGGCATGGAATAAATAACATATTTCTTCGATGGTTAAGGCTATTTCCTAAATTGTAAAGGAGCTAAAAACGTTTTATATGAAACAGACGATAGGAGCGATATTTGCAACAAACATTCTTGTTTTTTTAAACCACGGGGTGGGCCAAAAAAAACCGGACAGTATTTTTTTTATTATAACATTTGAATTATACCATCGATTTTAATGGGACAAACTGCACTTGCCAAATAATTAATCAGAGATTTAAATAAATAAATTTTTTTGTCCGCCATCTCAAAATGCAAGATGGCGGATGAAATTAAATTGTACCCTTTAAAGATGCTCGTTTATTCTTTTGTTGCGAACACGTTTTAATTATTTTTTTAAATCTATAAAAAAACTGCGTTCTTGCCACACACAAGGTACGAATTAACAAAATCGGTTCGGTGGTTGTACAAAAATATATTTTTGTTTCAACCATTGTTTTAAATATTATACAATTGGCAATCATGTCTGCATTTATTTCCTTATAAATTCATTAATACTGAACCGATTTTGATGAAATAAATAACATCCTGGTCAGAATTGATTGGCTTTTAAAGACTATGATCAAAATTTACAGCCATCCTAAAATTTAAGACGGCGGACAGAATCATACTTAATTCTTTAAGATGGCGTGTTTCTTCTTGTTTTTCTGACAATGTTTTAGTTTTTTTTTTAATTTATGGAAAAGCACAACTTTTGGCCCGCACAAAGTAAAACAAACTGGTAAAATCGGTATGATTGTTCTCGAAAAATCTATTTTTATTTCAGCCATTGTTTAACAGATTATACGATTGCATTGGTAATCCTGCCTGCATTCATTTCCTTATGAACTCATTATTACTGAACCGATCTTAGTGAAATAGAAAAATCATGGTCAGAATTGATTGTTCTTTAAATATTATAATCGAAATTTGCAGTCATCTTAAAACGAGACAAGACGTTTATTTATATTTTCCGAAAATGTTTTAGTTTTTTTAAAGTTTATAGAAAAGCACTACTTTTCTCCCGCATAACGAGGTACAAATTAATAAAATCGGTGAAATGGTTCTCTCAAAATCTAATTTTGTTTTAACGATTGTTAATCCTGTCTGCAATTATTTCTTTTTAAATTCATTATTACTGATCCGATTTTAATACGTTATCGTTAAAGAACAATCAATTCTCACCTTGATTTTTTTTATTTCACTAAAATCGGTTTAGTAATAATGAATTTATAAGGAAATTAATGCACAGGGTTGGCAATGCAACGTTTAATCTGTAAAACAATGGTTGAAGAAAAAAAGATTTTTTGAGAACCGCCACACTGATTTGGCTAATTTGTACCTCGTTGTGTGGAGGAAAACTAGCGCTTTTCTATAAATTTTAAAAAAAGCATTTTCGGAAACTAAGAATAAACACTCCATTTTGATAAATCAAGTATGAATCTGTCCACCATCTTAAATTTTAAGATGGCGATAAACTTTGATCATGATCTTTAAGAAGCAATCAATTCTCAATAGTTAAGCAAGTATAAAAGGCAACTTCATAGGGGTATAGTCAACCACGGACACCGGTGTTTCGGAAAAAGGTATTTCCATCCTCAGCGTGGCTTGCCTGACACAAAGTAGAACAAACTGTCTACAAGATACAAGGTAAATCAAAAAGAATGGAAAAATAGGTGAACCCTATTTTTCATTCTACGAGTGAACGACAGCGAACCAAGGAAACTAAGTCCATGGCGGGACGAAAACGTCCACCGATCTATAAGGTAGAAAGACTTATCGTCACAGTTCAACCAGACCATGCTATCACCGTCTCCACGGTATCGGTTCCGGAACCGAAAACAATGAGTTAAGCAAGTATAAACGGCAACTTCATAGGGGTATAGTCAACCATGGACACCGGTGTTTTGGAAAAAGGCATTTCCATCCTCAGCGTGGCTTGCCTGACACAAAGTAGAACAAACTGTCTACAAGATACAAGGTAAATCAAAAAGAATGGAAAAATAGGTGAACCCTATTTTTCATTCTACGAGTGAATGACAGCGAACCAAGGAAACTTAATCCATGGCGGGACGAAAACGTCCACCGATCTATAAGGTAGAAAGACTTATCGTCATAGTTCAACCAGACCATGCTATCACCGTCCCCACGGTATCGGTTCCGGAACCGAAAACAATGAGTTAAGCAAGTATAAACGGCAACTTCATAGGGGTATAGTCAACCACGGACACCGGTGTTTCGGAAAAAGGCATTTCCATCCTCAGCGTGGCTTGCCTGACACAAAGTAGAACAAGATGTCTACAAGATACAAGGTAAATCAAAAAGAATGGAAAAATAGGTGAACCTTATTTCACTCGTAGAACGGTAGGCGAACCCCCTCTTTAACGTTAAGTTATTTAAGACTGATGCCATATACTATTAAAAATTGAATACTGATATTATTGTTCAAAAGAAACAAAACAAAATAATTTTGCATTATTCTTACCATTCCAACATAGCGGTATTGCTGTCTGACTTAACTGCTTTCGTCGGTCACTCACTAAAATAACTTTTTTTGAAAAATGTTCTTCGCAAATCTATTCATTATTTTCTTTAATTACAATGCCTGAATTTCCACAGTTTTGCTTCAACTGATCACACCTACTTTTGTCTTTTATAGGGAATTTAAAAAATGAAAGTTCTCTGTTTTTAACCACATGGTTTAAACAGTTCCAATATGAACATGTTTGGGTCGCGATAGCTCCTAAACCGCTTTGCATAAAATTTTCAAGTAAAATAGTACTCGATACTGCAACGACCTGATTAGATTTTAGTGAAAATTGATTAATACTAATACAGTTTTTTGACAGTCAAAAAAGTTTAAAAAATGCTAACTTTTTAACGGAGCGGCGCATCAATATGCGGTTTTCGAAATATAGTAGCGCGCATATTTTCAAAAAAATTGTGTTCCCACTAAAAAGTTCGTAGGAGCTTTCGTTTCGGAGATATTTACAAAAATGGCAAAAATCTAATAGACTCTTAAAAAAGAGCTCAAAAAAGAACAGAGTAAGGAAAATCCACAGATCGCTATCTTTATAAGTATGTTTCGCATTTACTCTTATTAAAAATGGGACACATTGTCCATTTATTCATGCTCATGCATGTAAACTATTTTGCCTCTTGCTTCCCGAATATTCAGGTCCCGCGGAGGTCAACAGAATTCGGTGATCCGCTTTATCACCCAGAAAGTCGATTGCTGTGCATGATGCGAACAATGACGGCTCCACCAATTAACAACTTTGGCATTCCTCGCAAAATAAATCGCGATACTTGTCGAAAATGCCTCGCAATGCCCGTTCACAATTGGCCAACCGGGGAACAATTTTTTTTACCACTAAATCTTGTCAAAATAAAAAAGGTATTCTAATTCGTTTATTAAGATGGATATTATAAATAAATGGATCCATGACGGATCTGATACCTTCCTAGCTAGCCTATTAGCACACTTCAATTGAAGCTATCATAATCACCCTTAAAAACAGTTTTTTGAAAATATCTCGAAAACTAAAGCTCCTACCATTTTTTAAATTAGCAAAATCTAATCAGCTCGTTAGTGTCGAATACTATTTTATCTGAAAATTTTATAAAAATCGGTTTAGCGGTTTAGGAGCTATCGTGTTACGGACAGAAAAAAAATACACACAAACATACACACACACATACACACACACACACACACACACACAAACATCATGACGATATTGCTAGGATAGGTCAAAATACAGCCAAAGAACACATTCTCGGCGTTATCTCAAAAAAAAATTCTCGAAAACAATACCTTCTCTAGACATTGCTGCGCGGGCTAGGAAGGTAAAAATGATAAAATATCCAAAAACACATGACGTTTTTGAAGTGTAAAGTTCTTTAGGCGCGTTTAGCAGTTTTTGTGGGTAGTGAATTCAACTGAGCCGTCAGGCTCGGCTATGTAACGCTCATTCGGGTGAAATCAGCTCGAGTCGACTAACTGTAACAAACATTTAGCGAGCGATATGATGAATGATGCAGATGAAGGCCAGTACACAGAAGAGTTCGGTTCGGTCCGCTTTGCAGAATATGTTATGGGCCAGTATTATTAATTTCGCCTTGTTGAAGTTTACACCTCTGCCGTGTGGTCTTAAGCACAAACAATTTTTTTTATTCTACACATATAACATATAATTAAAACACTGCATTTTCCGCGGTTGGTTTGTGGTTTTCCCCATATTTCATGAAAACAAACATAAAATAGCATAAAATACGACCTCATGGTGTCTGCCCCCGCCCCCCCCCATACAGTCTCGGGCCTACCCCGAAACTTTTTTCTATATACGCCACTGATGCTATTATTAGTTGTATTAATTATAAATAAAAGTCTTAATGCAAAGCCAACCCCCCCCCCATCAAGCGTTACGTAATTTAAGGATAAGCCGTTAATGGTTCGGACCCTTAGTGCCGAATCTGGTGTGTCGCGACAAATATTTATCAGGCACTTATGGCGCTATCTAGTTTGGCTGAGCCAAAAATGGTGATGCTCTTTATGCCACGTAAATAGGACAATGAACCATTTTGGATGAGCCATTTTTTTGTCAAAAATCATTATATTCGTTTTTAAACACAGCAAAGTTCCAAATTTGACACATATCTATTTTACATATGATGTAAGCTCAAAATATTTTACTTACGACTGATGGTGATTATAAGAAAATGCATGTCATTCAGTTCCTTGTAGTGGATGAGATAATTCGCCGTAGTCCGACTAGCCGCAAACATAAATTTTTTCTAAAAAATTATATTTTTGTTTTTTTATAAACTGATTTTTTGAAAAACTGCTTTTTGAAAAAGTATTATTTTAACAAAAATTATTTTTTGTATATTTTTGTTTTTTTTTATAAATTAGTTTTTGAAAAAACTACTTATTGAGAAACAGTTTTTTCGAAAAACCATTTTTTTAGGGGATATTTTTTTGCAAAATTTTGGTGGTCCAGACACCGGCTAGGATGTTTGCGACCAATTGACCATGGTTAGGTTTAACACAGATTTTGATCTCCCAACAAGAGCTATGATTTAAGAAAAAATAAGTTAAGTTAGATTAAAATAAAATTTAAATAAAAATTCTTACGGCGAATCGACTGCGGCAAATCTAATAGCGGCGAATCGACCGCGGCAAATTGTACCCACAACGAGTCGACCGTTGGCAAATAGGTCCGAGGCGAATTAGCTACGTCGAATCGACCCTACACTCATTTGTGTACTAGTAGACAATCATTATGAATTGTGCATTACCTTAGACTAGTTTAAATTTCTTTGTATAATTATAAGTATAATTTATAAAGATAAAGATAAGTAGGGCTTTCGGTACAACTATTATTGCAGAAACTAAATCCAGTACTTATTCATAAAATATATTTAAGATATTACAATATTTAATACCACTTTTCAGCTGGCCTACTATTCGATGTGCCCTACCCGGGCCTGTCAATAAAATATCTAAAAGAAGAAAATATGCTTATATTATTCCATTTAAAAATCGGTCAGCTCCGAAACTAGTATAAACTAGTTTCAGGTGGTTTCAAGTAGGACCATGTGAAGGTTGAAAAGTCACCCTCTGCGCCTCTGGCACTGTTTGTCTTTGTTCCTCACATATAAATCGGTATTAATCTGCCTCGGTCATTAAGAATTAAAAGTAGTCCTATAAGACAGACGATAATATACACACCCTCACAAAAACCTGTTCTGCAAATGCTTCATTGAACGTTAAGCCGTTTCCTGTTTCGAAGGGTTTTTGCACAATTTGCAAGTGCAAAGTAATTGACTTATTTTGTTAAATATTGTCAAAAAACATTTCCAATTTTTTTCAAACCAGTCTAAAACAAACAAAAAACAAGTTTGGGGGCGTGGTAATGATGATACGGATATCTTAGTTTGTTTTTATTAAACGAGTTTATTTAACTTCACAAAGCATGTCTGACTGTCTATCCAATATTGCGATTCATTTTTGACTTCCTGTGAACGGATTTTCTTATTATGAATAATAAATAATATATATATATATATATATATATATATATATATATATATATATATATACAGGGTGTCCCAAAAGTCCGAGTCCACCCAAATATCTTCTGAACTATTGAAGATAACTAAACCATATTTGGCAGTGATCAATAACATTAAGATATCTATTTTTGAAAGGGCAGATGTGACGCCCCTACATTAGGGGCCGGCATTCTCAAATTGAAACTCCTATCGAGTGATACCTCGTTATAAAGGTCTTTGAAAAACTAACATTTTGACATAATTGTCAATTGTCTACGTCAAATCTGTCAAAAGCTATACCCTCTCAACCATATTTTTTTTAGTCTTTGTTAAAATTCTCAAGCTTCTTGCTTTAAACAAAAATCCTATTGTGTGATATCTTGTTAGAAAGGTCTTTGAATAGCCAACATTTTGGCGTAACTGCTCCTTGCCTATATGACACATGTCAAAATCTATCGACTGTCAAACTTATTGTTTTAGTATTTTTGACAAATTTCACAAGCTTGGTCTAACTATAGCTTCGAAAGATATTTCAAAAACTGACAAGTTGACGTAGCTGTCACTTGCTTACCTCAAACATTTTTTCTAAATTTTTTCAATTCAATTTGAAGTGTTTAAAATGCCACGATCAAATGAAGATAAAAATTGAGATAATTTTTTGATGGGCGAACATGATATAAGGAAACTAAACGCCTTTTCAACAATACATTTAAAGACAGACCTATGTCTTATAAAAAAATTATTTCAACTTTATTTTCATTTGATCGTGGCATCTTAAAATACAAATTTGTCAATAAGTTTAGAAAATATGTTTGACGTAAATAAGTGACAACTACGTCAACATGTTAGTGTTTGAAAGACCTTTCGAATATGCTATGGTTACACAAAACTTGCGAAATTTGTCAAAAATGGTAAAAGAATAAGTTTGGCAGCCGACACACGTTTCACACAGGCAAGGGGCAGTTACGCCAAAATGTTTGTTTTTTTAAAGACCTTTTAAATGAGTTATCATTCAATAGGGTTTTTGTTTAAAACAACAAACTTTTTAATTAAAAGAAAACTTTTGAATCAAATCTTTAATCTGGTAACAAATCAATTTTAGGAAAAAAATAGGAAGTAAGGAATTGGTAAAGAGTCTATAGGGTATAAATTTTGAACTTTGAAATCGAACATGCGGGTTTTACATTTATGATTTATTATAAATACATAATAATGAAACATCCTGCATTTTGTTTCTTTTTGATTAAGACTAAAAAGTAAAAAATATAAAAACACTTTTTTAAATACATATTTTTAAGGCCGATATAAAATGGTTGCGAGTATACCTCTATATTTGGTGGGCTTCTTTAATAATCGCGCTATCGCACTTTTTTAATAAAATCGTTTAACTTAAAACAATATATTTATTTACCTTTAATTAATATATTTATTGTTTTTACTTAATAGTTTAAAATAGTCATGCTATTTATCATCGTGATAAATTACAGGTGTTCTTATGAAACTGTTAGTCATTCTGAACAAATAAAAATTACTACAAAATATTATTGCTTTTTGCGATAAATATCAAGCAATGTTTATCTAGAGATAATAGATACCGCCCTAGTTTGCAAAATAATTCGTTAAAGGCACTATTCGTAAATTACGTAACCCTCAAGGAGTGTAGCATTGCGTTACACTCTTGTTCTCAATGCTTTTGATTTTTTTTCTTTAAAATGCGTTACAATTTTTTTTTAAATTTAAATCAGTTTGAAAAACAATTTGAAAAATATTGGTATAAAATCCGGAATTGGTAAAAAAGGGTCCAGTGATATTTAGTTAAAATAACCATTTTTTTTAAATCATCATCAGAGTTCACAAAAATGGTTTGTTTGCGCGGCGTCAATTTTGCCATCTGTTCATAATCTGTGCTTTAACTTAAACTTAAAATTGATAGATTAGAAAGTCTGGCTATTTGTTTATATGTTCGCCGTGTTTTTGCAGGTATTTTATAACTTTACGTTGCAAAAAGTAAGTAATGAAAAATATTTTGTTAATTTTGAATCACATTGAAGTGACAGATGCAGGGTTGGATGGGACAGGCAGGCAACCGGGCAAATGCCCGGTGGGCCGGTACAATTTAGGGCCGGTTGGGCCGCAGGTTCGATGTACCTATTCCAAATTATTAATATTTGTTTTTGTATATTTGACTAAACGAACTAATTAAAACATTAAGCATTTAAATTTAAAAAATCTGTATGTAGTAACTTCAGTAGAGTAGAGTATTTATTTATTTGCATAAAATTTTCAAACTTATTTGAGCAAACAGCAGTAAAAATTAGCAAAAACAGCATAATGATCCTAACGACTAATAAACAAAAATGTCTTTAAAAAAAACAATACCTATTACAAGCAAAATTTGACCTACTTAATATCAATTAAGATGTAAGAAAAAAATATTAATCAATAAAATGTAATAACGAATAAAAAGTACAATTTATCACTTGTCAATTATTGGACAAAACAGGATAAAAAACTGATAAAAAATAATTTAAAAAAAAGGTTATGAAAACACTATACTGCTGAGCCAGGAGGGAAAGCCAGATATTCTTCTAGAGAATATGGCTCTATGTTTTTAATATAATCAAAAACAGATTTTTTAATTTTTTTTTACATTTGTTTTCCTCATATTCCAGGCCTGCGTTACTCGTTTGATTGTTACATATTACTTTTATTAATATATTTTTACAATACCAATATACAGAAGAAAAAATCGGGAGATTAAAAAAATGAAATAAAAATATTGTCCAATTTTTTTCTTATTTGTATTTTGGTGGGGATTGATCCCCCTGATCTACCCCTTCGGTATGGCCTTGCCAATATCTCATATCTTAGTTGCGAAAAGTCATTTTTGGTGCTAAAATACATAAAAAATCTAAGAAATCGGTTCGGTTTGATTGCCGATTGAAAAATCGGTATTGGATCCAATTCAAATTAGCATCAAGTTCATTATAAAAAAAGTCGTTACCATATGGAAAATTAGCGTAACTGCTCTGCCCCCAGTAGTAAAAAGGGCGCAAGTGACGAAAGTGTGGTTCGGAAAAAAACGACTTCAAAGTTTTAATTGTTCATAAGGCAGTACTACAGTTACTGCTATTTGTTTTTTTAAATTTTATTACATAGGACATGATGGAAAATCCGTCGAGACCAAAAACCTGAATTCGAAAAAAATTTATTGCAGCCTTTTAACTAACGGGGGCAGTGCTGTTGTATGTTGAAATTTTGTACGTTTCTTTTTTTTTGAGTTTTCATTTTGTATAAAAATTAGATATTAATTATGTTAATAGGTACTTAGTGTTTAATATAGGCATACAGAATATAAAACTTTACAAAAATATCTAGAGCAGTATCATAGATATTAATAAAAAAGGAGATTTTCTGAAAGTCTTTTAACACCTTGTATCTCACAAGTTAGGATGTTTAGGACATGCATACATATGTTTATATGATGTTTTTTTCTTAAAATGCAAATTACATCCTTTAAAACTAGCATGCTGTTTAATAACAAAACCTCTATAATATAAAAAACAAAAATATCACAATATGGCTTCGTTTTTTTGCCGTAAAATTTTTGTGGCAAAGCGAGGGCCGAATAAAAAAAAATTACCAGGGCCGGTTTGTTTGAGCCCATCCAACCCTGGACAGATGGCAGGATCTTTATTTTTTAACGAACTCTCCAAATATTATCTTTAAGATTAATAAAATTAACGATAATATCGACTAGAATAGTCGCTATTTTAAAAGTCCCAAAAACTCCCTAATAATAATTAGGTCGTATTTGTTCACGAAACTTTATTTTGAAAAATACATATTTAAATGTTTGAAACACAATTTTTTTAAAACTTATTAGTTTAAACAAGATAGATGAATGCCCTGAATGGCATGTAGCAGATACATAATATGTAGTCATTGTGTGTAGATTAAAAAACAGTAATTTAACTGGTTCAATGGTTCAAAGTTAAAAAAACATCGGTTCGAAAGCATTGACTATACAACACCAAAAGGTAATTACTTTAAATTACAAGTTTAAAAAAATATACCACATAGGAAAAAGCCCATGGGGAAGCCTGCTCAGAAAGAGAAGCAAATAGAAGCAAATTCTTCTGTTTATCCCCTCCCAGTTTTTGCTCCTTCTGTCATGTCAAGTCGAATGAATTTCATTGCATTGTCTATAGTCCTTGCCATTCGCAGTTATACTTTTTTAACTTTGACATGAAATAAACATATTTTCTAACCAGAAATATATTAAAAAGCAAACATGCCATGTTGGTATAAAATTAAAGGTAAAACTGTCATTGTCTCTGGATAAAAAGATGCTGACTGTGAGATGACAAAAAAAATGGACGGATAAAAACAACTCAAAGACATGCAATTGTTCAGCTTTTTTTTTGTTGCTGTCAGTATGCATATTATAAATAAAGAGGTTGGAAATGTCACAATAGTGTAACTGCCCACGGCAAGGACTATACTACACAGATTTAAAAGAAAATACACTGTCGATGTCGTAAGGGGAGCTTGTTTGTTCTCCCGCCAACTCTAGTGTGTAATATAACCTACTTTTTGGATCCGCAAATTTTCAGTCAGGGATATTTTCCACCAAGTGAGATGAGCCAGAGTACTTTTCCTATAATGGTCATGATCCCTTCCGCTTAGTGTAAAAGATTCAGAACTAACTACTGACCTTGTGAACCCATCGGAAAATCATCATAAGAATGATGAAAATTGTTGATTATTATAATTAACAGGACATACCTATTTAGATACACCAACTAAGAAAATAAGTTCCAATAAATATTCACGGCCTCCCCTACTATAACAACCATAATATTAACCTAAACATTAATTAGTGCAAATAAATACTATTGAAAACTTTTTCCTATTTTCCTACCTGTAAAATTTCCATTTGAACACATAGGTAAGAGCTTTAAAGAAAACAATGACGATATAATTATAAATTATTATTGCTTACCAAGGGTTACAAATGATTCGATAAAGACATAAAAATATATTTTTTATGAAAAGACCCCATTTATATAAAAAACACTACCCATACAGGCAACAGCACGAGTTAGTTCTTTCGCAGAGAGATGGCGTCTACTTCCCGATCGAGCAGTCGCCCCCAATTTTAGTTCTCAGATTTCGCAGAGAGAGGCCGCCAAAAATCTTTAAAAATTGCACCCTCTCTCCACTGCTCTACGTACTAGCCGAAGTAACAGCAGATCCATCTACCCGCTGCTCTACGTACTAGCCGAAGTAACAACAGATCCATCTACCCGCTGCTTTATGCTAGGGGCTCGAGTGTCCTTAATTAAGCTGCATTTCTCATAGAGTCGTGTATTCATTGTTTCTACCTTTATTGAACAATTTAATTTATTATTTATATCAGAAAGAACATGATCCAGAATACTTTTTGAGTTCTCACCAGTTCTTGTTGCATCTTCCTCTGATAAAGAATTATGAATTTTAAAATTATTAAGAGTTAAAAATTTTTCATAATTTATTGCTTCAGGTGTTTCTCTTAGTAAGTTGATGTTAAAGTCACCAACTATTAAATGATTTTTTGGGTCTTTTATTAATATCTGTTCCAAAAACTGTTGAAACTCTAAGATAGAGTATGATGGTGGCCTATAGATAACACTAATTTTAAATTGCTTTTACCTGTGATCCCAATACAAACCCAATTTACTTTGCAATTGACATCTGATCTGTCCAATTCACTGAAGCTTATATTCTCTTTAATATATATGGAAGCTCCCCCACTCATACCATTTCTACATGAGTGTACAGCATTTTATCCATTTAAGTTAAACAAAAAAGTTTCCCAATTTTGTAACCAAGTTTCAGGAAGCAATAATATGTCACAATTATTAATACTTACTAGAAATTGCACATCCTTCAACTTATTTCTAATACTTATGTTATTATATACAATTTTAAGTTTTTGTCGAGGCCTATCTAATTTTTTAGATCATTAAAATCCTATACAATAAATGCCTTGGAATTCTCTGTTTTACGCAGAAAGATGTTTCCTCCTTGGTACCATAAAAATGTAAAGTTATTTTTCCATTTGTAATTCTTTGCAGCCTTAAATAGTTCCATGTTATCTTTGGTCAGGTCGTGGTTTATAAATATCTTGCCGTCAGCTGAGAATCCCAAATCCTTGCAAGTGAGCTTATTTTTATTTGGAGACTTAAAAATCATTTTTTGAAATTTGCTTTTTGGAAACTTTAGGATTTCCTAGTCTAAATGCAGTAAACTGATTGTCAATGTTATTAGGCAAATTCTGAACGATTTCAACCACTCTCTCACCTTTAGAGTGGGGCACTCCCCCTACTATAAAGTTGTTCTCTAAATCATTTTGTTTCTTTTTATTTAGTCTTCTCTTTATTTCCTTTAAATCTTTCTCCGGACTGTCATTAACCTGTTCTTGCATGTTTATCTTGATTTGCTCGTCAAAGCGTAACAGAAGTGCTTGATAATTATGTTCCATATTCATCAGTTTAAGCATAACATCATTGATGGTATAGTTATTTTGCATATTTGTGGATGGTAGTGTACAAGTTTTGCAATTCCAAGGGTCTTGAGACAGGCTTTTTTCCTTGTATTCTTTCTCTGTCATTTGGATGCATACTCTATGCTTCCAAATGCAACATTTTTCGCAGAACAAATCGTGTTGTCCTACACGAACGGGTTTTGTTGCATAAATTGCAAGTTTTTACTTCTTTATACATTTTTCTTTGATTTTTTTTTGCTGATCAAAACAAACTCCTAACCTTACTTTTCACAATTTAATATTTTTACTTGAAAATGGTAACTTATGTCGTATATTTTTTATCTATTGTGTTTTGTGGATACTAAAGTTAATTTTTAATCTAATTACTCTTATTTTTTTTAATCTTAAATTAGTCGATTTTACGTAAAAAAAGGCGCGTGTATCCACCAACATAACCTAATTATTTGAGTTTTTAACTTGTTAGATAGTTTACTGCATAGAAAAATGTCTCTGGTTTACTGGTAACAACAGTAAAGAAAGGTGATCCGTGATAGCCGTGTAGGCCGAACCTAGTGACCCTGTATGTATGAGATATTTTTACTAAAGAAGAGACGCGACAAACCCAAGGTCTGTAGAGGATAGGTTGCCTGGTAACTCCATGGTCGAAGCGGCGTGAGAGGTGACAGCGCGTCATTTGGAGTGCCACAATTTGATTAAAGCGCTTTGTGTACATGTGTTTCTAAGTATTTTTATTCTTCGATGGTTTATTTTTTACATTTGTAGTGTTTTTTTCGAACAATATTTATTTAAAAACTGTAAATACTTGTTTTAGTTTACTTATACGTTCTACTTGTGGTTATTTTAAGGAACTAAAAGCTTCCCAAGACATTGTGCCTTTGGGATATTTGGTATAAGGTAAGTTTTATATTTGACTAGGTTGATGTATTTTATGAATATTGTTATTAGAGACACTTCAAGAAAAATATCAAAACATTTTCACATTTAAATCAATAACGGAACACAAGAAACTTGAAGATTGCCTTCTATATTAAATGTTTTTATTTAAATGGGCACTCCGGGTGACGTCATTTCCCGCTTCAACAACTGGCTCTGATTGGTTAGAAAGTTACCAGGTAACCTCGACAAACCCATCAAAGTCACTGAAATTAACATATTTTGGTTATGTTATTTTCTTGCCAAATTCATTGGCGTTTCACTAAAATAATTTAAATGATCAGCGGTTAGTGAAATCAATCATCATCCACCATATAAACAAACATGTTTGTCGGTCACCACCTGTATAGGTTTTGTTATATAATGTTTATTTTTATTTTCCAACACTTATGAATTAACAAGGGCAGAAGGTGTGTCTCTCTCTAAACATCGCTAGAATATAGAGGACCGATATTTTCATCCTTTGATTTTGACTTTAGTAAATTTGACTCTGATGAGTTTGTCACGTCTCTATATCATTAAAATATTTCATACATACAGGGTCTCTAGCCGAAACTAGTGATGATCTGAATAAATTTAGTGGAGGACAACTTAGAATTTTCAATTTCCTTCTTCAATCTGTACAGGGTGTCCCATTTTTGATAAATAAGTAAAATAAACAAATAGTTCTTTATTTCCAACAGTTAAAAAAACCACTTACAGGAAACAAGTGTAAAACATATTTAAATTTCTATATCTAGCAATTGTTTTAGACTGTATCAAATTCAATCAAAATAGGCTTTATTGTCTGAATAAAAATATTCCTTGACAAAGCATTAATAGTTATATGAAAATAAAATATGCCTATAAAATATAAATAATAATATGTCTCTTCTACATACCTACATACAAAAATATGATAGATAAAAAACCAAATAAAATCTAAAATTAGTCTTTAAAATCCTAGACCCGGGTCGCAAGGACCAAGTAGACGACTTTACCCGAAGGGGAGAAAACTAGAGATATCACAAAAAAATTACCCCAAAGTTAAATTCACACCGTCTGGAAAATCAGACGTTTATTGAACTAAAAACAAAGGGAAAAAAATCGGCAACACGCTAGAAGCTTCCCTTCTTTCATTAAGCAACAGTTCCAAAATTTCACTCGCGGCGCCGCGGCTTTTCTTCTGGTTGGAATTTCGGTCTTAAACTTAAAACACGTGTGACTTCTTTCAGTGTCTTGTCGGAAGTGAGTTCTTCATTCCCTTGTCAAATACAAGGGGGCGCTTTAAACTCCCAGCGTGTGCAAGTGGCGCATGATTTTTGCCAAAATGATCAGGTGATCAAAAAGAAAATAACTTTCAACAAAGAGAGAAATTATCACCTGATCGGAATTTTTCCTAAACAAGGAGTTTCTTTTTTGAAGGTTTTTGCTAAAGAGCCCAAAAATATCAAAACAAACTTTAAGGTTAGGTTTTCCCAAAAATTCAAAATAAAACAAAAACAAAAATAACTGGCAGCATTAAACATTTCGCCCACCATAAAAATTCACAATTTTTATAGAAAGACCCAAAAAACTAAAAAATCAAAAAAAAAGCTTATTCAATTACCCAAGGGGTCTAAACAATAAATTAGCATTTTTGCAACAATAATTTTATCGCAAAACTTATGGACGTCATATTTAAGTTAATTCAAATAAGCATGATTCACGCTACACAAGGCTTTGAAGGTTGGTTACTGGCCGGGTAACGGACATACCTTCACCAAACTACGGTCAAGTAATCCTTTCGCGGTTTTTACTTACACGACACGGGGGATTTTATCTGGACTCGAGTAAATTTTTTCAATTCTTCCGAGCGAACACTTCAGTGGGGGTAGGTTTTCGTCTTTCAACGCTACTAAAGTTCCAACTTTTGGAGGGTTATCGGGGGTATTCCATCTTTCGCGTTGTTGCAACGACTGTAAATACTCCAAGCTGCCAGCGATGGAGACGGTTTAATTTAACATTGGTTAGATCTTCATCGGGAGGGGCTGTCAAGGGTTCCAAAGTGAGGAAATGTCCAGGAGTAAGACCTTGAAAGTCATTCAGGGCTCATACTACACAATGGTCGACTATTTAAAATAGCCTCAATCTGAACCAATACAGTCATCAACTCTTCATAGGTTAGGATTTGATCCCCCACAATTCTCTTCAGATGAGTTTTCGTGGATTTTACCCCAGACCAGTGGCGGTTTCTCCATAAGTGCACGTGCACTCCCAAATTATACTTAAAAAAATATTAAACTTTGATCATTGCTTAATTTAATTAATAATTACCCCAAAAGGAATTCACTAAAGACTGGAATATTATCTAGAAATTAATACCCGGTATGTATGTATTTGTATTCGTGTTCAAACCAAGCTCGAATCTAATTCTTTACGGTAATTTACTGGAACCAAATTCTATGCACCGTGGATGTTATGTCGCATGCTAATCACGAAATATAGAAAGAGAGGACGACAGAATTTTACAGTACATAGAATCTGAACCTTCCTTCGGCACCGCGCTTATACAAAAACTAGCCTCGATGCCGCCCGCACCTTCGTGATGCCTCCCGCGTCCACGATTCGCGTTGCATTTTAGAGCAGTTCACGCGCACTTTTCAGTAGTGCGCGCTTAGACAACTTCCTATTATCGGTCGGGCGATGGCGGTTTGTTATTTACGACAATGGCGGAAGTTTCTAATTCTGATAGCATTAGCGTGCAATATTTAAAGGCAATTAAATTTTCATCTTTGCCATTAGAAGGAATTTTTCCCAAACAAGGTGTTTTTTTTAAGGTTTTTGCCAAAAGCCCACAAATATCAAAACAAACTTTAAGGTTAGGTTTTCTCAAAAGTTCAAAATAAAACAAAAATAACTGGCAGCATCAAACAAACACTATAAAGGCGAAAAGTAAGCAACACACAATATCTCTTTAAAGTTTAGGTCCTAATAATAAAATAGAATTTAAGCTACGATTATTTGAGGTCTTGGCAGATGCATCAAAAACAATTCGAATCACCATCTGCCTTCACAACTGGGTGGTGTGGAATAAAATATGAACGGAAGTCAGGGCTAGAATTGTCCAATTTTATATGCCCCTGGTCTAGGTAATCCTGAACAAAGTCTTTGTATGCACTATACAAAGCAGGATGTTTCAAGAATCGGTTTTCCATCATATTGAATCTACGCAATGCTTGACCTTTAGAGTTACCAAGTTCTTGTCGAGGCTCTCTGAAAGGTAAGCGAACAACATATCTGCCAGACTCAGTTCTTGAATGAGTGGTAGCAAATATTTTTTCACACAAGTCCTCATCAGAGGAAAGAGGGATTTTTTGAGGGGTCGATTCTAGTTCCCAAAATTTTGTAAGGTACTATCCAATAGAGATTCTATAGGGAGACACTGAGGTCAACAAACTAATGGGTTTTTGAGTTTTACGAGGAACATCAATACCACCAAGGAGTATCCAACCAAATATTGAATTAATGGCACAAGGTCCTCCATTTTCTCCTTTTTTAAAGCCAGGCACAAACATCTGACCAAACAAATGAACACCAATTAAAAGGTCTACGCTACTAGGTTGTCCAAAGTTATGATCAGCAAAATCTAAATCTCTCAGGTATGGCCACTGAAGAGAATCATATTCTACAGCACTCACAGGTATGGGTCCACAAATTTTAGGAATAAGAATGGCATCACAGGAAATCTATCAGGAAACTTGGAGGAGCCAATTCTCAATGTAACATTGCCATATGGCGTACTAGAAATCATGCCATTTATTCCTTCAATAGGAGTTCTATTCAGAGCCACTTTAAGTCCTAACATCTCAGCCAAAGAGATGGTTACAAAGGACGCTTCACTAGCGGAATCTAAAATTGCCCGACAAGACACAAACTTCTTGTTGGCATCTACAACTAAAACTTCGGCAGTTGCAAAAAGCACAGGTCTCCTCTTACGAGGTTCAAAATGGTTGCTACTGGGGGTAGCCGTACACAATGCCTGTTTGGCACCTTTACTATTAGGTATACGGGGGGTCTCCCCTGGACAATCAACTTGGGGGCTCGGAGAGCTTTTCACAAAGTGCAACAGGGAATGGTGAAGACCCTGGCACTGATGACACATGGCATTTGTAGGGCATTGAGATACATTATGTTTACCAAAGCAGTTAAAACACAATCGTTCACGCTTAACAAATTGATGGCGTTGACCTACTTCTAATTCCAGAAATCTGGCACACTTCACAAGGGGGTGGTAGGGCTGCTGCTGGCAATAAGCACAACCTTTATTGCCAGACTGGCCTGTTCCAGTTAATAACACAGGATAGGGTGGTTTGCCACCCTTTCGGGGGGGGGGTAGTGGTGGTGAGACCTCCTTCGGCTTATTCAAAAGAGAACTATTTTCCAAAGCCCGACAATTTTTCTCTAAAAATTTAAAGAAATCTTTATAGAACGGGATTTCCTTATCACTATACTCAATCTCAAACTGAGTTTTCAATGGGTTATCAACCTTTTGCAAAAGAAAAATCATTTTAGCAAAATCTAAAAGGTCTACATCATCATAGTTTGACAATGCTTCCAAATTTTCCCGAAAAGTGGACAACAATAGTCTCAAATCATGTGGGTTGCTCGATTTTGCAGAAGGGGCTTGACAAATAGACGTCCAATAATTTGTTACCAAAAGTCTTTTATATATTATATGAGGTTCGCGGTATGTTCCTAATCACAGATGCTGTTTCTCCCACCTAAGGCTTGAAATTTAGCTATTTCACTCATGTCAGCTTTATCATGAACAAGTGACTTAAACATATCAAAAAAGGTGCGCCATTTTTTAAGATTACCGTCAAAATGGGGTACTTCTATTCTTTTAATTTCAAGACCCTTGTCCACATTTACCAGGGAATGGTTTAAAATTGTCTGTGAGGCATCTTGGTAATCCTCAGGATAGAGCTCACGACAAATCGATCTAATTGTGTATTTCATTTAATCAAATTCCTGCACTAAGGTTTCCTGACTTTCCTGAATCTGATCACTACTATCTAAGCTTATAATTTCAAAATGCAATGTATCGAATTGACTTACCAGAGAAGGCACATCTTCCCATCTGGGTTTTAACTTTTTTGCCTTATCTGCATTGCCCTGGGCTTCGACGGCTTTATTGTAAGTCGTTTTTAATTTATTAAAAACGCTTTTTTGTTGTTGTTTTAAAACTTTTGTTTCAGACATGACAAAGCGGTTTTTATCAGATACAAAAAAATAGGTTTTTTTTGCGACAAATTCTCTATCAACACACGGGCAAGGTTCGGTAACAACGCGGCAACAATCTCGCGCTTAACGAAAGCAAAAAGTAGGTTTTTTCGCGACAAATTCGCTATCAACACACGGGCAAGGTTCGGTAACAACGCGGCAACAATCTCGCGCTTAACGAAAGCAAAAAGTAGGTTTTTCCGCGACAAATTCGCTATCAACACACGGGTAAGGTTCGGTAACAACGCGGCAATAATCTCGCGGTTAACGAAAGCAAATAACGAAGGCAAATCAACACACGGGTAAGGTTCGGTAATAACGCGGTAATAACCTCGCGCTTAACGAAAGCAAGAAGAAGTAGGGATGGCAGATTTTTGAAATATATCGATATATCGTATCGTTCGATATTTTCCAAATTATATATCGATACGATATATATCGTTTTTATATTTTTTTTTTTAATTTTTAACTCAAATTTTTGACGTTTTTTTTATATATTAAACAAAAATTTCTTAAAAAAATACAAAAAACAGCAACGTACTTAGAAACTAAAATATTCTTATAATACAAAAAAATATATTTATTATGAAAAAGTGTAAACTAATTATGTAAAAAAAAACTAAAATGACAATATTTTTTTATTATTTCGCTCCGTCTTTTTCTTACACTAATTGCATGAGAGATATATCAGACTAGTAATACTGCTGAAAGCACGTCTTTTCATCACACACCCCTATAAAAAAAAATGGATAAAAAAGGATAAAAAAAAATGAATCTATTTTCTATCCGCTTTTTGAAATCCTTTTTCTGACCTTTGGGGGATAGAAAGTGTTAAGTATTAAAATGGATAACAAATTTTTAATTCATTTCAATACAGATCCTGGCATACAAAATAAATCCATTTTGAAACATTCTATCCTTTTGTATACACTTTTTGGCATTCAAAGTAAATCCATTTCAATACACTTTTTGGCATTCAAAAGGAATCCATTTCTATGTCATTAAGGGGATTTATTTTTAATCCCCTTTAATCCATAAAATCTTTAACCTTTTGAATCCCCTTTTAAGAATAGAGAATGAATACATTTTAATACCTTCGAGATCTACATTTTCAATCCTTTCTTATCCAAAAAAAGGATTTCAAAAAGCGTATGCAATTAGCATTAAAAAGTATATTAACATTCAATCCATTTCAAAACACTTTTTGGCATTCAAAAGGAATCCATTTCTATGTCATTAAGGGGATTTATTTTTAATCCCCTTTAATCCATAACATCTTTAACCTTTTGAATACCCTTTTAAGTATACAGAATTAATACATTTTAATACCTCCAAAATTAACATTTTCAATTCTTTCTTATCCGAAAAAATGATTTGAAATGGCGTATTAAATTGTCATTAAAAAGTATATAAACATTCCATCCATTTCAATACACTTTTTGGCATTCAAAAAGAATCCATTTCTATGTCATTAAGGGGATTTATTTTTAATCCCCTTTAATCCATAAAATCTTTAACCTTTTGAATCCCCTTTTAAGAATAGAGAATGAATACATTTTTATACCTTCGAGATCTACATTTTCAATCCTTTCTTATCCAAAAAAAGGATTTCAAAAAGCGTATGCAATTAGCATTAAAAAGTATATAAACATTCCATCCATTTCAATACACTTGTTGGCATTCAAAAGGAATCCATTTCTAAGTCATTAAGGGGATTTATTTTTAATCCCCTTTAATCCATAAAATCTTTAACCTTTTGAATCCCCTTTTAAGTATGCAGAATGAATACATTTTAATACCTCCTAGATCTACATTTTCAATCCTTTCTTATCCAAAAAAAGGATTTGAAAAGGCGTATTAAATTGGCATTAAAAAGTATACAAACATTTCAATATACTTTGTGACATTCAAAAGGAATCCATTTCTATCCCATTAAGGGTTGTTATTTTGAATTCTCTTCAATCCATAAACTATTTATCTGGTTGGGGGCTAGCTTTCCTGTGATGTCGTGGTGGTTACCAGGAATAAACTGCACAATTATTTTGGACTGTATCTCATTTATTTAAATATAAAATAACGTAAAACAAATTTTTGCTTGTGACAACAAGATGTCATGCTATGGAATCATTTTACAAGCCTAAAAGCGGCGTTGCCGTACTGCAATATTAGATTTCCTAACATAGTCCCCCTCTTGAAAGGCTAGGCTTTCAAAAGTTTAAAAATTATGAACAAAACAAATATGTATATGCTTATAAACTAAATCTATAACATATTAAAAATCGTCGAATTCTGGAAACGGTTGTGGTTATAGCTCTAGATAATCAATTGGTAGTGGAACAATCTTTGCAATAGCGCGCTTGAAGATCCCATTTTTTGTTTTAATGCTGACTACCCGTGTTACTTTATCAGCACCAGGATGTAGTTCACAAATTCGCCCTAAGGGCCAAACCATTGGAGGAATGTTATCTTCTTTCATCAATACCAGTTGGCCAACATCAAGACTTGGAGCATTAGACCTTGAACCATGCCACTTGTTTCGTTGATGAAGTTGATTCAAATACTCCATCACCCAGCGGGTCCAAAAATGCTGCCCCATTTTCTGCAGCATTAAATAGCGTTTTGTAAAGTTCATCTTCGTCTCCATCAGGTTTCTTTCTGGTAAAGCTGTTAATGATTGTCCAATGATCAGATGAGCTGGCGTTAATGCTTCACAGTCACCAGGATCGGAAGACAAGGGAACGAGAGGCCTAGAGTTTAAAATTGCCTCAACCTGACAGGCTAGAGTATAAAATTCTTCGTAATTTAGAAGAGTATTATTAAGAATACGCTTAAGGTGATGTTTTACGGATTTCACAGCTGCCTCATGTAATCCACCGAAATGTGGAGAACCTGGCGGTTGAAAATGCCATTCTATTTTTGACTCATTTAGGTAGTGTTGAAATCGCTCTTTATAAACTAAATTTTGCAACGCTAGCATTTCGTTGTTAGAACCAACAAAACATGTCGCATTATCGGAATATATCGCAGTGCAAAAGCCTCTTCGGGCTACAAATCTTTTTAGAATAGCTAAGAAACCATCACTTGAGATATCTGTTACCAACTCTATATGGCAAGCTTTGGAAGCTAAGCAAACAAATACACAAATATAGCCCTTTATAGTCCTATTTGTCTTTAGCTTACCGTCCTTTAAAATAAAAGGCCCTGCGTAGTCAACAGCAACCCGAGGAAATGCACGCGCAGATGTTACTCGGTAACTTGGCAAGTTTCCCATTTGGGGTTCAACATAAGTATATGGATTTGCTTTAAAACATGAAATACACTTGCGTACAAAATTTCTTATTATTTGTTTACCGTTTATCGGCCAATACTTCTGACGTACGTGTGCCAACGTACCCTGAACACCGGCATGTAAGCTACGTTTGTGCTCGAAATCAATTATCAAATTCGTTAACGCGTGTTTTGATGGTAAAAGTATTGGATGCTTTCCGTCATAATCCAGATTTTTAGAATTTTGGCATCTACCGCCTACTCTTATGATGCCTTCTTTGTCAATAATTGGCGATAAAGACTTCAAATTACTTTTGTTCGACACAATTCCAAATTTTTGCAAATTGTCTAAATCAATTAAAAAGGATTGTTTTTGAGCTATTTTTATTAGACATTTAAGACTATTCTCGATTTCAAAAATAGTAAAACATCCAACACGTCTTTTTTCGATATATTTAAAATATTTTAAATTATTGTAAAACTGAATTACAAATGCAGTAACACGAATCAATTTGAAAAGATCAGAAAATTTCGAAATACCATATATACCATGTAGCCACAACTCTGAATTGATTAAATCCTTGAGACTTGAACCGCGTGAAATGATATCCGCAGGATTATCTTGTGATGCTATATGGTTCCAATCTTCTATTTTTGTAAGCTGCTGAATTTCTGCAACTCTGTTTGAGATAAACGTCTTCCATGTTCTTGGCTCTTTGGAGATCCAACATAATACGATCGTGGAGTCTGTCCATAAAAACATACGTTGTGTTTTGAGATTTAAAGCTTCAACGCATTTTGCAATTAAACGAGAAAGCAAAAGGGCGCCCAGCAATTCGAGTCTTGCCAAGCTGACTGATTTAAGAGGACTCACACGCGATTTTGCACAAAGAAGATGACATTCTGATTTACCGCTAAAATCTGTTGATTTTAAGAAAATACAGCAAGCATATGCCTTTTCGCTGGCATCGGAAAATCCGTGAATCTCAATTATTTTTGGGTTTTGGACTAAAACATGTCGAGGGATATGCATCGAACCCACTTGGGAAATTTCGTTCTTAAGTTCTAACCACTCATTAAGCAAATCATTAGGAATATCATCGTCCCAGTCGAGTTTTAACATCCAAAGTTTTTGAATGATTAGCTTTGCTCGAATTGAAAGAGGACCAAGTATTCCCAAAGGATCGAAAATTTTAGCAACAAAACTAAGTATTGTTCTCTTGCTACACTTTTCAGAACAAGTAGAAATTAGCTGTGAGTTATACTCAAATACGTCCTGGGAGGGTATCCATGAAATTCCCAATGTCTTGACACTAGAATCATCTGTGATTGAATATTTTGAGGCACCTTGATAGTCTAAAGCTATGTCTTCAAGTACTGCAGCTGAGTTTGATTGAAATTTACGTAGTTCGAAACCGTAATCGGATAATATTTTACAAATATTTTTTCTCAACGTAATGACTGATTGATCATCTGTACCACCAGTTAAGAGATCATCTACGTAAAAATCAGATCCAATTATTCGACCTTCAGAAACATAGGTTTTCTGAGTATCAATGGAAATTTGCTTTAGACATCGCGTAGCTAAGTAGGATGCTGGAGCTGTGCCATAAGTTAATGTATTTAACTGATAGTGTCTTAATTCTTGGTCTGGTGATTCTCTCCAGACAATACGCTGCAAATTCCGTTCGTCTTTTTCAATTAGTATTTGCCTATATATTTTTGCGAGATCACCAATGAGGCAAACATTATGCTTTCGAAATCTAAGTAAGAGGGAAAACAAGTCATCTTGAATTGTAGGCCCTACTTTAAGAACACTATTCAAGGAAAGATTATTTGGTACTGACTTACATGCTACATCATAGACTACCCTCAACTTAGTCGTTGTGCTGTCCGGTTTCTGAACACAGTGATGCGGTATGTAGTATATAGGGGTTTTTGATTCCAAGTCCCTTGGAATTTCCGACATATGATTTAGCTCTTCGTACTCTTTCATAAAATCCTTATAAGCTACAGCTAGGTCTGTGTTTTTTAATAATCGTCTTTCGATAGAATAAAATCTATTTATCGCAATTTCCTCGGTATTGCCTAATTCCGTGTGATTTACCTTTAGAGGAAACTTGACTATGAATCGGCCATTTTCATCTCGAACAGTGGTTTCAGAAAAATAACTTTCACACTCAATCTCTTCCTGATTCATTTTTGAGCGAGGATGAGGTTCTACCTCTTCCACTAACCAAAATTTTTGCAAATCAAAATGATCAGTCCGATTTTTCGTGAAAAAGCACTGAGTTAGCATGACGTCAGATTTAATTTTTTGGTTTTTATAAGGTACTTTTCCAGCTACGATCCAACCTAGCAAAGTTTTTTGCAAAATAGGAAGATTTTTCCTAATTTAATCTGCCCTACGCAAAGCATATCATAAAAAACTTCGACGCACAAAAGCATGTCAATTTTGGAGGGCACATTAAATTCAGGATCTTCCAATGATAACTCAGAGGGAATGTTTAATTTTTCTGTATCAAAATATACTTGAGGTGTTGATTCTGTAATACTTGGCAAAACGTAAAAATCTAAATTAGCCCTGTATTGCGAATTTTGAGAGGAAATGCTGATTTTAACCTTTTGGCTTATGTTTGTGGACACTTCATTTATGCCAATTACGGGCAAATTTACTTTTTCAACCTTTAAATTTAGTTTTTTGAGCATCGACTCGGTAACAAAATTTGACTGCGAGGCGTTATCTAGCAAAACTCGACACTGAATTGAATTTCCTTGGCTGTCCTTTGCATTGACAAGAGCAGTTGACAGCAAATTAAAGGTATTTACATTTTGACACGGATGAGCTACGATATTTGCTTGAATGCTGTTCGTTTCAGCGGGTTTCTCCGGTTTTTGTTCCGACTTAGAAACTCCTTCCGTTTGTTTGTTTTCGACAACTAAGGTTTTTGTAGCCTCCGGTTTTGGCGAACCTGATTGGTCACGCGATTGATGTAAAATCGTTGCATGTTTTTCCTTGCAAATTCTGCAACCATAGCCTTTGCAATCAGTTGTTTTGTGCCCATAACGAAGGCAACACGTGCAAAGTCTTAATTTTTTAGCTTGCGTCAATCGATCATTAACTGGCATTAGGTAGGAGCTGTCCAAATCGCCATTATAAATAAGAAGTCAGTCACTCCTTGAATTGTTCCCTTATTTCCTTAATAAAATAAACCTTTCTACCTAGTTTTAGGATTGTTGAAATTTAGACAGGTTATTGTTTTCGTGATTTATAGTAGTAGTTTTGTAAAAATTGCATAAAAAAATCATTAAAATCACAAATAAAGTAGCATAATCCATGTTTATATGGCGATAAGGTCGATTTTTGCTTAAAATTTCATTAGTTTTTAACCAGTCATAAACCTTATGTAGTGTCATGCTTTGGATCGAAGTCTGCTAAACTCGTTAATAAGAGTGAAAGCAAAAGTATTTTAATTACAATTTCGCTAAACTCTTTAAAGTAAAGCATATTTTATCAAGCTTTTTAAAGCAAAATACCAATTTATTTTTGACTTAATTAGGTTAGCGCTTTTCCTCATGGCTTTTGCCTAGAAAAAGGTGCAACAGAGTGTTGTCTGAATATTTTTTCAGTGCAGGAAGCATATTTCAAGTATATAGTGTAATAAAGAAAATACAAAATCTAGTAGTTAGTTGTGTTTTTATTATTATTTAATCAAAACATGTCTTCTATCGGTATTTCACCAGAGGTTGAACTCTCAACCATAAAAAGATCTCGAACAGTTTTAAAATCGGAAATGACTCGGTTTGAAAATTGTCTTGATGAATTTTATAATAAAGGTCGATCAGAGAGTTATCTGAGGACCCGACTTTCGAGCTTTGAAACCATCTTGTCGAGATTTGACAAAGTGCAAACTGAGTTTGAAAACTTGCTTTTAAGCGATTTTTCTGATGATTTTAATGAGGCTGTACAGCTGGATGAACGTGGAGAATTTGAATCACGTTATTACGATGCCTTAGAAAAGGCTAATCAAATTCTCTCTACATTCACCAAAAATACGCCATTGCCTACACTAAACCCGGTGCAGTCGACCGCAGCCCATACGCTGCAAAATGGTGAAAGCGACGGGTTACGGTCAGGCCTGGTGCAGGGACAGGAGATGCACATCATGCGATGTTGCCGAGTGCAGTAAATCTTCCCCGACTCTCTATACCGGTTTTTAGTGGCTCGTACGGGGATTGGCAAAGATTTAGAGATTTGTTTGTTTCATTAGTTCATAATAATAGAACAATAGCGAACGTACAAAAATTCTATTATTTAGAAAGCGCACTAAAGGGGGTCGCAAAAGATATAATAGCGTCTTTAAGCCCATCGGATGCAAATTATCCGATAGCGTGGGATTTAGTTATGCGCAGGTACGAAAATAAAAAGGTCTTAGTTGATGCCCACATCAAAGAAATTTTAGATTACCCATCTTTCAATAAAGAATGCTATAAGAGTTTGCGTAATTTTTTAAATACATTTTTGAAAAATTATCGCGCTTTAGAAAACCTGGGCGAAAATGTTAAAGGTTGGGATAGGCTTTTAGTACATATATTGGTGTCAAAAATTGACAATGGGTCAAAAAAGGACTGGGAAATTTGTGCTAGAAAACTTGATTCTCTCGCAGTAGACAAATTCATTGAATGTATGGAAGAAAGGTGTCAGCTTTTAGAGTCATTAGATACCAAAGCTAACATTTCTGTTTCTTCGAATCAAATCAAAAACACAAGGGCTTATGTGTCAAGCTCAAGTGATATGAGTACTTATAAACCAAAATGTCATTATTGTAAAAATATACACTCCATTTTTTATTGCGATGAATTCAAAAAATTGCCAGTTAATGATCGATTGACGCAAGCTAAAAAATTAAGACTTTGCACGTGTTGCCTTCGTTATGGGCACAAAACAACTGATTGCAAAGGCTATGGTTGCAGAATTTGCAAGGAAAAACATGCAACGATTTTACATCAATCGCGTGACCAATCAGGTTCGCCAAAACCGGAGGCTACAAAAACCTTAGTTGTCGAAAACAAACAAACGGAAGGAGTTTCTAAGTCGGAACAAAAACCGGAGAAACCCGCTGAAACGAACAGCATTCAAGCAAATATCGTAGCTCATCCGTGTCAAAATGTAAATACCTTTAATTTGCTGTCAACTGCTCTTGTCAATGCAAAGGACAGCCAAGGAAATTCAATTCAGTGTCGAGTTTTGCTAGATAACGCCTCGCAGTCAAATTTTGTTACCGAGTCGATGCTCAAAAAACTAAATTTAAAGGTTGAAAAAGTAAATTTGCCCGTAATTGGCATAAATGAAGTGTCCACAAACATAAGCCAAAAGGTTAAAATCAGCATTTCCTCTCAAAATTCGCAATACAGGGCTAATTTAGATTTTTACGTTTTGCCAAGTATTACAGAATCAACACCTCAAGTATATTGTGATACAGAAAAATTAAACATTCCCTCTGAGTTATCATTGGCAGATCCTGAATTTAATGTGCCCTCCAAAATTGACATGCTTTTGTGCGTCGAAGTTTTTTATGATATGCTTTGCGTAGGGCAGATTAAATTAGGAAAAAATCTTCCTATTTTGCAAAAAACTTTGCTAGGTTGGATCGTAGCTGGAAAAGTACCTTATAAAAACCAAAAAATTAAATCTGACGTCATGCTAACTCAGTGCTTTTTCACGAAAAATCGGACTGATCATTTTGATTTGCAAAAATTTTGGTTAGTGGAAGAGGTAGAACCTCATCCTCGCTCAAAAATGAATCAGGAAGAGATTGAGTGTGAAAGTTATTTTTCTGAAACCATTCATAGTCAAGTTTCCTCTAAAGGTAAATCACACGGAATTAGGCAATACCGAGGAAATTGCGATAAATAGATTTTATTCTATCGAAAGACGATTATTAAAAAACCCAGACCTAGCTGTAGCTTATAAGGATTTTATGAAAGAGTACGAAGAGCTAAATCATATGTCGGAAATTCCAAGGGACTTGGAATCAAAAACCCCTATATACTACATACCGCATCACTGTGTTCAGAAACCGGACAGCACAACGACTAAGTTGAGGGTAGTCTATGATGCAGCATGTAAGTCAGTACCAAATAATCTTTCCTTGAATAGTGTTCTTAAAGTAGGGCCTACAATTCAAAATGACTTGTTTTCCCTCTTACTTAGATTTCGAAAGCATAATGTTTGCCTCATTGGTGATCTCGCAAAAATGTATAGGCAAATACTAATTGAAAAAGACGAACGGAATTTGCAGCGTATTGTCTGGAGAGAATCACCAGACCAAGAATTAAGACACTATCAGTTAAATACATTAACTTATGGCACAGCTCCAGCATCCTACTTAGCTACGCGATGTCTAAAGCAAATTGCCATTGATACTCAGAAAACCTATGTTTCTGAAGGTCGAATAATTGGATCTGATTTTTACGTAGATGATCTCTTAACTGGTGGTACAGATGATCAATGAGTCATTACGTTGAGAAAAAATATTTGTAAAATATTATCCGATTACGGTTTCGAACTACGTAAATTTCAATCAAACTCAGCTGCAGTACTTGAAGACATAGCTTTAGACTATCAAGGTGCCTCAAAATATTCAATCACAGATGATTCTAGTGTCAAGACATTGGGAATTTCATGGATACCCTCCCAGGACGTATTTGAGTATAACTCACAGCTAATTTCTACTTGTTCTGAAAAGTGTAGCAAGAGAACAATACTTAGTTTCGTTGCTAAAATTTTCGATCCTTTGGGAATACTTGGTCCTCTTTCAATTCGAGCAAAGTTAATCATTCAAAAACTTTGGATGTTAAAACTCGACTGGGACGATGATTTTCCTAATGATTTGCTTAATGAGTGGTTAGAACTTAAGAACGAAATTTCCCAAGTGGGTTCGATGCATATCCCTCGACATGTTTTAGTCCAAAACCTAAAAATAATTGAGATTCACATTTTAATACCTCCAAAATTCACATTTTCATTTCTTTCTTATCCGAAAAAATGATTTGAAATGGCGTATTAAATTTTCATTAAAAAGTATATAAACATTCCATCCATTTCAATACACTTTTTGGCATTCAAAAGGAATCCATTTCTATGTCATTAAGGGGATTTATTTTTAATCCCCTTTAATCCATAAAATCTTTAACCTTTTGAATCTCCTTTCAAGAATAGAGAATGAATACATTTTAATACCTTCGAGATCTACATTTTCAATCCTTTCTTATCCAAAAAAAGGATTTCAAAAAGCGTATTCAATTAGCATTAAAAAGTATATAAACATTCCATCCATTTCAATACACTTTGTGGCATTCAAAAGGAATCCCTTTCTATCTCAGTAAGGGTTTTTATTTTTAATCCTCTGCAATCCATAAACTACTTATCCTTTTAAATCCCCTTTTAAGTATGCAGAATGAATACATTTTAATACCTCCTAGATCTACATTTTCAATCCTTTCTTATCCAAAAAAAGGATTTGAAAAGGCGTATTAAATTGCCATTAAAAAGTATACAAACATTTCATCCATTTCAATACACTTTGTGACATTCAAAAGGAATCCATTTCTATCCCATTAAGGGTTGTTATTTTGAATTCTCTTCAATCCATAAACTATTTATCATTTTAAGTCCCCTTTTAAGTATACATAATTAATACATTTTAATACCTCCAAAAGTCACATTTTCAATTCTTTCTTATCCGAAAAAAGGATTTGAAAAGGCGAATTAAATTGTCATTAAAAAGTATATAAACATTCCATCCATTTCAATACACTTTTTGACATTCAAAAGGAATCCATTTCTATGACATTAAGGGGATTTATTTTTAATCCCCTTTAATCCATAAAATCTTTAACCTTTTGAATCCCCTTTCAAGAATAGAGAATGAATACATTTTAGTACCTCCCAAATTCATATTTTCAATTTTTTCTTATCCAAAAAAAGGATTTGAAAAGGTGTATTAAATGGTCATTAAAAAGTATATGAACATTTCATCAATTTCAATACACTTTGTGTCATTCAAAAAGAATCCATTTCTATACCATTAAGGGTTTTTTAATACCCTCCAATCCATTAAATAATTATCCTTTTGAATCCCCTTTCAAGTATACAGAATAAATACATTTTAATACTTCCAAAATTTACATTTTTCCCATATGCACAAAGGATCCGTTCTTAAAACTGAATAATTTTTGAGACTCAATCTCTTGTTGTTTTTGTACAATTTACGTTTTTGTTAACATTACGGCTTATGAGAAATCAGTTTGTTTGTCCTACGGAAGATATCTTAGATTGGATCATATGTTTTGCTAGACAGCCCTATAAGTACCTAGTTAAACAAAAAAAATAATAATAACACCAACCAAATACCTAACCTAGAAAAATGTTTCTATTTATAGATTGGCAATAACTCCAAAAAACTTTTGTTCTTATTTCTTCTATCCTACCCATGTATACAATTTATACAGGGGGTACCATAATTAGCAGAACACCTCAATATATTAGAAACTAGCAGTTTTCAAAAAACTGTTAAACAGGAGATTTTTAGAGTTAATTCTTAACTGAAAAATTTCTCTGGATTAAGTTCAAAGCTTCTCTCAAAACTCTCCTTTTAAACATTTTTCTAACTGCTACTTTCCTATTTATATATAAGTATACATATTATATAGTTTCTTATTTATGTTCTGCTATTTATGGTGCAAAAAAATAATAAAGAGGACAGATTCAAATTAACCAACCTTTAATTCATAATTTCTATTCACTTAGCTGAAAAACATCCTTAGCAAAATGGCACCATAAATACTATCCTTGATTTAAAATCCATATAAACACTATCCTTGAAGCTGAGCCACAATAGACCCGATAGTAGTCGCAGTAGAAGGGCTCCAAGGCCCACTCACATATGAATCATGAATCATCCTTGAACCTCTACCAAATGGAAAAAATGGTCTCATATAACGCGTACTGTGAGAGGAAGTTCACTGGAATGTCCCTATTAAAACAAAACTTATGACTTGACTTGTTCTAAGCTAATGTTTTAAGCAATAATCACCTACCAAAAGTCTCTAGCTCACTGAGAAGTATAAAAAATATCTGTTGCAAGATTTAAAAAGTTAGGTAAAGATTCAAGTTAAAAGAAAACTTTTTGATATAATTTTTCTCAAAATTTATTAAATAAATTTTTTTTTATATAAAACACTCCAGAACTAAAATAATATTTGTATTTGTCAACTAATTTATGGTAAAATTGACTGCTAAGAACCTTTCTGATTTCTCTTATACATCTAGTTTATAAATAGGCACCCTTTCTAATTAGGGGCCTTACAGAACACACGGATTCGAAATGAAATTTAAAACAACGTACCTGGCCAAACCCATCTGGCAATCCAAAAAACACAAGCAAAGGAGCAAAGACCAAATTGAAAACTCAAAAAAAAAAAACTGAAAAACATTCAATTTCATTGATTTTAGCACGCAAATATTGACATAACCACAGATTAGGTAAATAAGGACGTAGTCACCCAACCAATATGAATAACACCACCATGTCTATGGTGTATTCGAAGAGGAGCCGCTCATAAATTAATAAAATAAAATTTGAAAAAGTGACACTATTTTTAAAGGATTCCGAATGGCTCCCCCCGATGCGAAGATTTTTTTTGGAATTTTCCACATATTTCATTAATAAAAACATAAAATACGGCAGTGGCGTATATAGAAAAACAACACAGTTTTGGGGGCTCTGGTACAAAATAGCGCAGGACAAAATAGCGTTGACAAAATGGCGCAGGACAAAATAGCGCAGGACAAAATAGCGCAGGACAAAATGGCGCAGGACAAAATAGCGCAGGACAAAATAGCGCAGGACAAAATGGCGCAGGACAAAATAGCGCATGTCAAAATAGCGCACGTCATAAATCCCAAGTCGATTTGCCCTGTCCAGCCGAAGTGGACCAGGGGCCGAGGATAGGTTAGGTTGGTATCCCAACCTGACCCGGTTAGGTTTTTTTACAAAAAAAAACTTGCCTGAACAGATCAGGTAAGTTTTTTTTTGTAAATAAACCTAACCGGGTCAGGTTGGGACACTAACCTAACCTATCCTCGGCCCCTGGTCCACTTCGGCTGAGGCAGTTTGAGTGATAAGGTTAGGCCTTCACTGTTTATTAAACTAACCAAGTAAGGTTAGGTTATTTTTTAGTATCTCCGAGGATAGGTTAGGTTAGTATCCCAACCTAACCGGGTCAGGTTGGGATACTAACCTAACCTATCCTCGGCCCCTGATCTACTTCGGCTGGTGCAGTTTGAGTGATAAGGTTAGGCCTTCACTGTACATTAAACTAACCAAGTAAGGTTAGGTTATTTTTTAGTATCTTTTTGAGAACTGCGCTATTTTGTCCTGCGCTATTTTGTCCCGGGCTACTTTGTCCCGCGCTATTTTGTCCTGCGCTATTTTGTCCTGTGCTATTTTGTCCTGCGCTATTTTGTCCCGCGCTATTTTGTCCTCGCTATTTTGTCCTGCGCTATTTTGTACCAGAGCCATTTTGGGGGGGGGGCGAGACCCCATGAGGCCG